>JAEIGR010000129.1:0-299361 GCA_018904305.1 Scaptomyza montana | reverse complement strand
CTAGTATATATATATATGTACAGACTTGGAGGGAGCGTGTTGGATATCGATCATTGTTATCGATATAATGTTAGTATATAATGTATACTTAAGATTATGGTATCTTTTCGAGATTAATAAAAGCGACGGTCACTCTCGTACCGCGTGCCAATAAGATCAAGACACAACAGGTATAGCATACGCATCATTTCAATTGGCGTGTAAAGCTCTAGGATTACTAGAAGATGATAAGCACTGGGATTCAACTATAGCCGAAGCTGTCATATGTCAAAATCCTACAAAACTGAGGGAACTTTTTGCAATAATGTTAGTATTTTGTCAAATTTCGGATGCTCTTAAACTTTGGAATATTTATAAAGAGAGTTTCTCAGAAGATATTTTAAGAGTCTTTCATATTTCACAAGACAGAAATATTGATCAAAGTATTCTGAATAATGTATTTAATAAATGTCTTTTGTACATTGAAGATATAGTACTGTCTATTAGTGGTCAAAACTTGACTAACTATGGACTTCCACTACCAATCAGATCCGAGGAAATTGTTCAAAATAATGAATATCATAGAGAAACAAATTATGAAAATTGCGATAATTTTGTTGTTAATAATGAGCTACTCCTTACTGCTGAGCAAAAACAAGTATACGAAAAGTTACTGCATAGCGTTGAAGCAGAAAAAGGAGAAATCTATTTTTTAGATGCACCTGGTGGAACAGGTAAAACGTTTCTTTTAAATTTATTATTGGCAAAGGTACGGCAAAGTAAAAACATTGCCTTGGCCGTTGCTTCTTCCGGTATCGCAGCCACTTTACTAAATGGTGGTCACACAGCGCATTCTACTCTAAAGATTCCATTTAATTTGTTTCATTTAGAAACACCACATTGCTCAATTTCAAAGCAATCTAATATGGCTGCTGTGCTCAAAGATTGCAAGCTTATTGTTTGGGATGAGTGTACTATGGCCCATAAAGGTGCTTTTGAAGCTGTAGATCGATCTTTGAAAGACATTCGAGATAGTGAATACCTAATGGGTGGCATAACTGTTCTGTTAGCTGGTGATTTTCGACAAACTCTTCCAGTGATCCCCAGAGGAACAAGAGCAGATGAAATAAATGCGTGCTTAAAGTCTTCAATTTTGTGGCCCAAAATACAGAAAACTGCATTAACAAAAAATATGCGAGTGCACTTAAAAGGTGATAGCATAGCTGGTGAATTTGCAGAAATGCTTCTTAAAATAGGAAATGGATTATTTCCAACCCATGATGGCAAAATAACTTTACCATCAACTTTGTATCATGTTGTGAAAAGTATTGAAGAACTAACTCTCAAAATATTTCCGGATATTACAAATATATCTGAAAAATCACTCGAATGGTTTTCAGAACGTGCTATTTTGACTGCGAGAAATGACAATGCGTTGGAAATAAACGAGTTTTTATTAAAATCATTTCAAAGTGAAGAAATGACATATAACTCTATTGATTCTGTGACTGAAGTCGAAGATGCAGTTCATTACCCCGTCGAGTTTCTTAATTCATTAAATCCGGCTGGCCTGCCTCAACATAAATTAACTTTAAAGATTGGTTCACTTGTAATGTTTATTCGCAACTTGAAGCCGCCAAAACTGTGCAATGGTACAAGATTGCAAGTTAAAGCCCTTCATAAGAATGTTGTCGAAGCAATGGTCTTTACTGGCAGTGGTATAGGGGAAACGGTTTTTATACCGAGAATTCCATTAATACCTTCTGACTCTAAATTGCCATTTCAATTTAAAAGATTGCAATTTCCTTTAAAAGTTTGCTTTGCCTTAACAATCAATAAATCACAGGGACAAACTCTCAAATTAACAAATTAACAGTTGTTAATAATTGCAAATTAAATTCAACAAGTGGATAAGGCCTATTGGGGAAACCACAATAAAAAATTACGCACCTGATTCTCTACCTCAATGGTGGCGTGGAAAAGAGAATATTAAATACTTTGCTTTAATTTGTCGTTAAATATTTTCTGATTTATTTATTTTACATCTATCTTTTATTGCTAAAATAATATAAACTATCTGCGCAGCGAAGTAAGCGGGGCACTTACTATGTCGTATAAACGGAAATGTAGGATTTCATCAGATGTGCAAGTGAATACACAGGGGCTTCAACACACGGTTATTTTCAAACGTTATAATTGCTTGCATTCGAAAATCGAGCGCGCAGCGCGAGGGGGGTTGGCGAGCGAAGCGAGCAGGGGGGGCCCCTAGTTTAACATATTAAGGTTTCTCAGTTCTTGATAATCATTACCATGTGTGATCATGTTCTGTCCAAATAGCACTAAATAGGGAGATTTACCAATTGATTGGTGAATGCTATTTCGTAATGCGCAATTTATTCTGCTTAAATAGCTGTCCCAATGTTTTTGCTCTGTGCGTATATAGGCTCTTAGTGCTGCGTTTATAGATCGATTGACACGTTCTGCAGCGTTGGCTTGCGGTGAGTAAGCACCAGTATAACTGTGCGATACACCATATTTTGATAACAATGCAGCGAAATATTGAGTCCTAAACTGTGTTCCATTATCACTGACTAACGTTTCAGGGACACCATAACAAGGAAATATTTCGTCGCTTAAGAAACTGATTAAAACTTTAGATGTGAATCGTTTTACCGGCTTGAGGAATGTAAATTTTGAAAAATGATCAAGCAGAATACAAATGCCTATGTTTCCCTGTTTTGTTCTAGGCAGGGGACCGATAAAGTCGATGTATAGCCTTTGAAATGGTCTCTCACTATGTATTTGAGCTCCCATTGGTGGTTTGAGAATCCGTGTTGGATATTTACAAGTTTTACAAATTTCACACTTGCGAATATAATCACGCACTTCTCCAATCATATTTGGCCAATAAAAGTTTCTGCGTATGCGCTCTAAGCGTTTGGCTGCACCACAGTGTGCTGATGATGGCTGATAATGCGCTGCGCTGATAACTTGCTCACGTAGTTGACTTGGAATCATTAATTTCCATCCATCGGTATGATTTTCATCAGCGTCCGAGGTAGTATTGACCCGATAGTAAACATACTTGTCAATTACTTGAAAGTGTGGTAATTTTTCTTCCAGTAGCTTTGTCTTTAAATGTGTGTATTCAGCGGATAGAAAAGCTACATTAAGTGAGGCTATTTCTTCAAACGATCTAGATAGGGCATCCGCCACCACGTTTTCACTGCCCTTCCTATGTTCAATACCAAAATTGAATGCTTGCAATTTTAACGCCCATCGTGCTAGCCGACCGCTTAAATCTTTTTGGCTCATAAGCCATTTAAGGCTAGCATGATCGGTAACTACCTTGAATGAGTGACCTTCTATATACATTCTGAATTTCTTTAAAGCTAGAATTACTGCCAGGCATTCAAGTTCGTTTGTTGTGTAATTCCTTTGTGCTTTATTAAGTTTCTTTGACATATACGCAATGGGTCGCTCATCTCCTGCGTCATCTACTTGAGCCAACAGTGCGCCAACACCGTGAATTGAGGCATCACACTGTCCTATAAATGGCTTTTCATAGTCAGGGTGACGCAAAAATGGAGCTGAACAAAGTCTTTCCTTTATTTGTTCAAATG
This sequence comes from Scaptomyza montana, assembly GCA_018904305.1. Classification (NCBI taxonomy): domain Eukaryota; kingdom Metazoa; phylum Arthropoda; class Insecta; order Diptera; family Drosophilidae; genus Scaptomyza; species Scaptomyza montana. Next base: position 295,759 of record JAEIGR010000129.1, on the reverse strand, counting down.
ATTGCTGAGCTGAATCATTCCACTCATAATTTTTCCCGCTTAACAGCTCGGTTAGAGCGAATGTAATGCTCGAGTAATGGGGAATGAATCGTTGATACCAGCCGGTCATCCCAAGGAAACGTCTAAGTTGGCGACGAGTTTTGGGAACTGGAAAGTCAGATACCGCACTTATCTTATCAGGGTTTACTTGCAGTGACCCTTCGCCTACCACATGGCCTAGATACTCGACTTTAGTAAGGCAAAATTGGCTTTTGCGAACATTAATGGTGAGTCCCGCTTTGCGTAAACGAATAGCGATCTCTGATAGGTGAACTAAGTGTTCCTCGAAAGAGGAAGACATGACCAGCAGATCATCTAAGTATACAAACACATGTGTTTTTAAATCATATGGAACTACTAAATCCATCAATCGACACATGGTGTGGGGAGAATTACATAAGCCGAATGGCATTCTGGTAAACTGGTAGAGTGGCCTATTGGGTATTGTAAAAGATGTTTTAGGACGCGATTGTTTGTTTAGACAAATTTGCCAAAACGCGTCTTTTAAATCGATTTTTGAAATACAATGATCTGGTGGCAGTCGACTAAGCAATCCTTCTAAACTGGGCATAGGATAGGCATCCTTTTTTGTAACTTCGTTTACTTTGCGTGAATCGAGACAAAAACGAATCTTGCCAGGTTTTACTATAAGTACTCCCGGTGAGGACCAAGCTGAGTCTTGGGCTTCTTCTATGACACCAAGACTAAGCATCCTATCAATTTCCGCGCATAATAATTTTTCTTTAGCAGGAGAAATGGGATAATATTTTTGCTTAATAGGTTTTGCATCGCCGGTATCTATGATATGCTCAATTAAATTAGTTTTCCCAAGGCCATCCCTTTTACACGATGGGAAAAACTCTATCACCACTTGCAATCCTTCTTGTTGCTCTACACTCAACTGAAGCTTGTTCAAATCTTCTGCGATTTTGTTTACCGAATCTTCTAATTTAAGTTTAATACCAAACGCTTGCCAAAAGTCAATGCCACAAATTACGTTCTGTTCGATGGAGCTGATTATCAAAAATTGAAAATCTTTCTGTATAGAATTATATTTGATATTAATGGAAATTTGTCCATCTATTTTCTGTCTTTGGCCATCTGTAGTCCGGACTGATCCCTTAACTTTTGTAACTTTAATGTTAGAGCTCAACAGGTAATTAGCTAATGAGCCGCCTATAGCGCTTTTATTAGCTCCGCTGTCTAATAAGGCTAGGTAAGACTGATCAAAAAGATGTATATGTGTGAATGGTCTAATGTCATTGCCTTGTTTTATAAGAGATGAGATAATCACTTTTCTTAACGTGTTTTTCTCTTTACCAAACTGTTTCATACGCTTTGTGGACCGAGTGGGCGATACAATTTTATCGCATAGTTTATCCGTTTTAATTCTATGATATCTTCTTACTCTAATATGATATGGGATAAAATCACATTGGCTATCTATATTATGTGTAATGCTAGATTTTATTGAGTCATTATCAACATTATCATGCCCTAAAATTTCTAATGTCGACTCGTTATAAGTATCTAATTGTCCACAACCATAACAGAATATGCGTCTAGTTTTAAGACAGTCTTGATATCGATGGCCTATTTCTTCGCAGTTCCAACACCTAATTTTCTCTGCTGCTCGAATTACGTTAATTTCTGCTTCCTCAGTGGAGTCAGCGTACTCGGTTTCCTCTGCTTGGATTTCTTGTACATAACGTTTGGGCTGCCAAAGTTTTGGGCCAGATTTGTTAGACATGATAGTGTTAAACTCTTCGTGCTTGTGACACTCGCGGCGTAAGGCTGCCACGTTTGGAGTGGGCACATGTAACAATTCATGCCGAAGTTCTGCTCTAAGATTTCTTTTAACATATAATACGAAATCTCTATCTGTTAGCCGACTTTGAAGGCTGTCTGCAATGCCTAACATAGCATCCAGAAATTCATCGAAATTCTCAGTGGGTTTCTGTTTACGACGTCTCAGTATATCTTTGATATCTTCATCTGAAAGCTCATTTTGGTATCTTTCGCACAAGCGATTGCAAAGATTATACCATGTTTGGTGAGGCGAGTTTCGATGAAATCGCCAGTAAAATGTTAACGCCGGACCAGCAAACAATAGATTTGCAAACTGATATAAAGTTTTATAACCGCCGCTGAGGCATCTACCGGTCAAGCAATTTAATCTATAAATAAACTCATCAACTGGAATGTCATCTGATTTTCCGCTTAACTTTAAGTGCCAATTAGAGATTATATTGGACACTCTGTCCGGTCGCCCTGTTGAGTCCTGATCTCGTCTCACGACCCTATCAAAAGGACGTCTATGTCTCATATTAACCGGTTCACTCCGCTCTGACTCTGCTCTATTAAAAATCTCATTTTCCCATTCTAGTTGAGGGTCATCGCGGGGCTCGTATGCAGGGGAGCTTACTTGGAGGTTTCTCATTGCCGCTGAGATCTGTTCGGCCATTGCCGCTGTCAATGAGGACCGCACGTTCTCTATTGAAGAAGCTATAAGATTCTTGACCTGTTGCTCTGTGGGTGCGCTCTTAACTTTGACTTGGTTTTGGGTGTTAGCTGATGTGGACTGTCGCTGCTTTGCAGCTGCTGGTAGCTTACGTTGGGATGCCCTATTATTGGGTAGGCCTCTGCTGCTAGGCGTATGGGTATCGCTACGATTTGACTGCTTGGGTGGTTGGATATTGTGAGCCATTATTAGAGGTTCGAGTTGTTCGGAATTATTGCATGTCTGACAAGGTTGTTGACATATTGGACCAGTAGTATTGGACTTTAGCCATTCGGTGAGACATTCTTTATGAAATTTGTTTTTGCATAAGGTCTCAGTGAAACTTAAATGATTTGCTGAATTTCTGCATATACTGCATGCCACAGGGGTTTCGATTAGGTTAAGATGTTCTTGGCTTCTTCTAACCGTCATCTTATTTGATTAAGTTTAATTAAGCGATATTTATTCAATCAACAAAAATTTTTTCCAATTTTGGAGGGGGATATCTCTGACACAACTTGCTGCTACTCTGCTCCGTTGCTACACCATTAATCTTTAATCGTTGTATTCTGAGACTACTAAAGAAAATTAAATTTGAATGTTCAACTCATATAAAAGAGTATCTAGACGAAATTATCCAATTAGATCTAGTCTCAATTTTATATGGCTAACTCTTGTTTTTCCTTGCAATTCTACTTGGTATAGAACTAAATATAAAACCATCAGAACTATATTTCCTAAACAGAATTAACAAGAAATTTTATTTTAGGAGCTACCTAATATTTTAACTTATTATTGTCGTTTGGTCTGGTTATAACAGTGTTACACATACCAGCTTTTCCAATAGCGACAATTGATAAGTTTACTGTCTTAAGTGCAAAAATTATTTTGGAGGTATTACCTTAAAGGTAACTGGTACTTTGTAAGGAAGCTGGAAAGGGAATTGGACAGCATGTGTTAACTTTTTTTTTTATTTATATTTTTTTTTTTTTTGTTATCAGAACTTTTTGTATGCTCGAAGTTGGGCGCCATTTAGTATGTAACGAACACGGACTACGCCTCAGAAGCGGCTCTGTCCTAGCTGCAGCTGAGCTCATGGTACGGGATGATTGGGTTCTGGTTTGCTTGCTAAGTAGCGTAGGCGTCACATGACTAAAGTTCAGACAGAGCGAAGAAAAGTACCAGTTCAAAAAAAAAAAAAAAAAAAAGCGTGAAGTTCTGTGGTAACGAATCAGCATAGCAGTAGTAGGTCTCGGATTCCCACTCCAAAATTAAAAAAACTTAGTTACAATTCATGTTGGTATAATTCGGCCTTAATGCATATAATTCAATTTTATTTGTTTCTTCATCATGTTTATCTCTTCTAGTTACAAACTAACCTTAATTATGATTTATTAATTATTTGAAAGGATTTGATAATTACTTTATATTTAAGTTGCTCCTCGTCAACATATAGGCAACGTTTAACTTATCTTTAACAACTTTAGTGAAGGTCGAAGAACAACGAATAAAAATAACACTACCACACGTTTACCTCGCCCGTTTAGCCATCAGATTTTGCCAGGTTTTCACTTTAAGTTTCGGCTAGGCCGTACTTACAATACTATCAATGTTTCCCGCGTAGTCAGCAGGCCTGTTGACGACGATCGATGCGCTTCCAGCTGTTTTAGGAATAGTAAATAGTTATAGTTATTGTTCCTCGTTGTCTTCGCCACATTATCTATATTATAGGTAATCAAATAATAAGTACGTGTTGACTCGGGGGTAGTACAAGTATCAAAAACAAAATTTTCTTTCTTTTACTTTACTTTAGCTTGCGTGATACTTAGGGATATGTTTATGTTTTTTCTGCAGGTGTGCAAGGCAACGCACGTCAAACAGGCGCCCTCTCGACTCTCTCATATCTACTTATTCGTAGCTAAGAAACCTGCGCACAGTTGACTCTCTCTCCCTCTTATCTACTAACTTGAAGCTAAGAAACCTTAATAGTTACAAAGGCAATGTACTTGGCTCACTGATCCTTTCGGACGGTGATATCTATAACACATTAGTCAACTAATGTACTTGACCTTTGACTAGTGCACTTCAAGCATGCACAAACTTGTCTCTAAGTCTTCTAACACTTTCCCCCTCTAACACTTTCCGCCTCTAACACTTTCTCCCTTTAACACCTTCTCCCTCTATCCTTTCCTCCTCTAACATATTTTAGTCTTAATCTACAAGTATCAATACTCTTGTTTAAAAACAATGTGTTGATCTTGCTGCTGCTGCTGTTGCTGCGTAGGAAAATTTCCATCCCTTGCTTACATAACCCCCCACGAAGGTTGTAGTTGTTGACAATAACAATGCACGTGTGCAGAGCAACGTATTTAAAAACAGGAGCACAGTTGACTCTAACAATAATTGGTTAAATAGTTAAAACTGATCCTGTTATTATCACAGCCATAAAGATCAATGTTTATGGCCTGCTTGTCAAACAGGAGCACACTTGACTCTAATACAAATTGGTTACATAGCCAAAACTGATAGTGTGAAAACTGATTTTCACAACTTGACACCCGATCCCTTGCTCACAAACCCACATGAATGTTGTGGCTGTTGTTGTTGGCAAAAACCATGTATGCTGTGGCTTGCTTGCACGTGTTCAAGGCAACGCACTTAAAACAGGAGCACACTTGACACCAGATCCTATGATCACTGATTCTCAAGGATGCTGTTGTTGATGTTGCTCTTGACAATAACAATGCATGCTGTGGCTTGCTTGCAGGGGGTAAAAGACAACGCACGTCAAACAGGCGCCCTCTCGACTCTCTCTTATCTATCCTTTCTTCCTGTGCACACTGCACCTCATGACCATAAACAGGTTTACAATGCCACGCACGTCAAAAAGGCGCACAATTGACTCTCTCTTATCTATCCTTTCTTCCTGTGCACACTGCACCTCATGACCATAAACAGGTTTACAATGCCACGCACGTCAAAGAGGCGCACAATTGACTCTAACACTAGTTAGGTAAATAAACAAATCTGTTCCTCTGATCACTGCTTTCACAGATGCTGCTGGTAAAGTGGTGGTCTAGGAATGCTAATCCTTTGTTCTCCACCTAAGTCTAATTAAAGCGGGCACGATCATGAAAAAAAAGGGTCATAAATTATCATATTGAAGGGGTGATAAAAGGGTAAAAAAAAGGGGGAGATAAAAGGGTCATAAAATTTAATGGGGTCATAAATTGTCGGCATCCTTTTGAGTTAGAGCCCCCAGTTCCCTACTACTGCTGCTTTTGACAAAAAACAATGCATAGTGTTGCCTGCTTGTATGTGTGCAAGGCAATGCACTTAAAACAGGAACACACTTGAAACCAGATCTTATGATCACTGATTCTCAAGTGGGTAATAAAAGTGTAAAAAAGGGATCGCTGATTCTCAAGTGGGGTAATAAATTATGATTGGGTGTAATAAAAGTGACAGCTACATCCTGTTCCAGAACCGGCAGTTCCCTACTACTGACGACGATCGATGCGCTTCCAGCTGTTTTAGGAATAGTAAATGGTTATAGTTATTGTTCCTCGTTGTCTTCGATACATTATCTATATTATAGGTAATCAAGTAATAAGTACGTGTTGACTTGGGGGTAGTACAAGTATATCAAAAACAAAATTTTCTTTCTTTTACTTTACTTTAGCTTGCGTGATACTTAGGGATATGTCGCGGGGGGGTGTATTATAAATCCATGAGTCGACTGGTACCAAGTCTACGTCTGAGGGGGGGGTTGGGCCAGCGAACTCTTAACGCTTATAAAGAATTTTACGGACGTGGATGCACGCGTTCCGATGGTTGCAATCAGGTCACCCAGTCCACGGCGGGTATGGCGACCACTAGCCGTTATTACACTATGTTAAGTGCGAAATGCTGAGGCAACGCGGCCCATCCGAAAGGTTGCAGATGTCCACTGCTACCAGACCGCCAGTATATCTTCCCTTGCGAGATGCACCAATCAGTGCCGGCTTACAACTTCATAAGTTGGAAGATAGGAGCGTTGGAGGCGATGGGTGCCGTCTCAACAAGAAGAATTTCGGAATTCCACAATTATGTGTTCCGAGGTGCTCAATAATATCCCAGCCGACAGCCTGATGGGTAGCCTGAAGTCGCTTAGCGGCGGTTCTCGACAGATGGCCGTTTATTAGTCCGCAATTTTAAGATTAATTCTTAGTTAGGACACGTGAATGTAAATCTATTAGAGGCTGGGTTTGGCAGCGACACGTCTATCCTCAGCGCATTATTCTTTTCAAGAGAGTGAGTGCTAAGCTTTTCAGCGCTTGATAGCCTTGCATTCAAGCAAAAGAAGAAGACTTTGACAACTGTCAAATAAAAAGAGTGGCATACCAGCTGATCAATTTAAGCTTAAAGCTTGAGCTTGAGCTTGATCAACAGTAGTGTCTGACATACTTTCTACCTATAACCAAGTTTTACACCCACACAAGCAACAGCGGCATCTAAGATATTAGGCCTACTTCGTAAAATTTCTCACTCTCACACACTAGAGGAGGTATTCTACTAGTATTATCAAGTCTAACATTCTACCACTACAGTTGTGCACCCTGTTAACTTGCGATAGGCCTAACTCCAGTAGACCATCGATAAAATCATCAGAAGTGACTGGTAATGCTGCCGAAGATGTGTCATTTGCAGACCATACAACATGTGGCAGATTAAAATCACCAACCACTATCAGATTATCCATATCTGTCAACAATGACGAAACAAGTTCCAGGGCACTCAGATGGGATGAGTAAATGTTAATATCAGAATGGGGAGGAATATAAGAACAAGTAACATAAAGTGAACGGCCGTTTAGTAATATTTTAACACATAAAAACTCTATTTTCGGAAGATCAATAGAATGAATCTGTTCAGAGGAAATGCAAGAGTCAACAGCAATGAGAACACCACCCCCCTTCCGGGAAGTGCGATCGCACCTATATAAATTATATTTGGAAGGAAAAACGGAATAATCGGAAATATCGGGTTTTAGCCAGGTTTCAGTAATTGCAACTATTTGTGATTCAAAGGATAGACTATCAACATAAAACTTAGCAAGTTTAGTGTTAAGGCCTCTAACGTTTTGAGCTAATAACTTTTGTTAGTTTTTTGCAGCCCAGGTGGAGGCTACGTGGTGACCAACAGGTGGTGCGCTACTAATCCTAATACCGTTAATATTATTACTACTATTTCGCCTATTCACATACTCCTTCACAACGAGCTGTGGCGGCCAAAACTTTTCTGAACAAATTGTCGAGAAAAGTTCGGGCGGAACACTCAACTTGAAAGAAGATATACTTCGGGCATGTTTAAATTTAAATTTTTCAAGCATAATATGTGGTGAATCGGTTTTACTTTTAACGTAGTTACAAACATCATCCGATGAAGTGTCGGATGCTAGCCTAGACACAAAAATAAACTTATTAAGTGGGACAAAGACAACAGGCTTGTGAGCCCCAGTTGTACCTGTAATAGGATTAATAGGCACACGACCTGCTGAACCAGAGGGCTCATGCAAAGGGTCAGAAGTTAAAGTGGCAAGGTTATTGATGGGATTCCTTGCAGGGGAGTTAAATAACATTAGTGGGTTAGCATTGGAACCAATTGAAGGATTAATGTTGTAAGGACGTTTTCTAGGCCGAGGTCGGCGTCTCAATCGCGTCCAGGGTGTTTCTACAGATTATTTGTAACAAATGCTGGGACCCTGGAGTGAGCCGCACCGAGGTCGAACACCAATGCGCAAACAGAAAGGGGTGTGGGGGGGGTACGGTCGCTCAGATCGACATCGTCGGAGTGGACTAAGGGGAGGAGTAGGGAGTCCAGGGAGTCCCAGACAGGGATCTGGGGCGCACAGAGTAAGACTCGGACTGCGTCCCAGACTCCCCTGCCTGAGCCCACCACAACCTGCAACGCACGGGTATTACCCAGTTGTCGCTACACACGGAACAAGCCAAGAAGCAGACGTCGCAGAATCTAGAGTAAAACTCGGAAGATTCGCTAGTCTGGCCCCTCATGCCTATCCCATGTGGGCCGTATGGTGAGGTGACCCGAAGCCAGAGGCTTCGACTACCCGCTGAAAAAGGGGAGAAAGTAATACAAGGAAACACTAACATGGATACATTTAAATCATTTTATTCTTTCACATTTAAGGGAGTCGGGAACAGGTATTGGTTCGCAACGCTACATTCTTGGCCTGGCCAACTTACCCCGCTCTACCAAGCTCATTTTCGGGTGGGGGGTGTATACGAGTGTGTATGTGTGTATGGCCGCCTGAGTGTGTATAGCCTGGGTGTGTATGTGGTGTGTGTGTGTATGCCTGTGTGAGTGCTGGCGTCAATGCCGTGTGTGTGTGGTGTGTATTTAAGTCTTAGTGCACTGGGGGCCGATTCCGTATGTGTGTATGTGGTGCGCGTATGACTTAGTGCGCGCTGGGGTCGATTCCGTGTGTGTGTACAGGTTATGTGCGTATTCCTTAGTGCGTGCTGTGGTCGGTTCCGTGTGTGTATGGTGGGTGCGTATGCCTTAGTGCGCGCTGGGGTCGATTCCGGGTGTGTGTGTGGTGTGTGCGTATGCCGTGTGTGTGTGCTATGGTCGATTCCGTGGGTGTATGGTGTGTGCGTATGCCGTGTGTGTGTGCTGGGGTCGATGCCGCAAGTGTGTGTCGTGTGCGTATGCCTTAGTGTGTGCTGGTGTCACTGCCGTGTGTATCGATATTGTGTGCGTATGCCTGCGTGAATGCTGGTGTCGATGCCGAGTATATATGTTGTGCGCGTATGACTTAGTGCGTGCTGGTGTAAATTCCGTGTGTGTGTATGGTGTGTGCGGATGCCTTAGTGCGCGCTGGGGTCGATTCCGGGTGTGTGTGTGGTGTGTGCGTATGCCGTGTGAGTGAGCTATGGTCGATTCCGGGTATATATGTTGTGCGCGTATGCCTTAGTGCGGGCTGGGGTCGATTCCGTGGGTGTGTGGTGGGTGCGTATGCCTTAGTGCGCGCTGGGGTCGATTCCGGGTGTGTGTGTGGTGTGTGCGTATGCCGTGTGTGTGTGCTATGGTCGATTCCGTGGGTGTATGGTGTGTGCGTATGCCGTGTGTGAGTGCTGGTGTCGATGCCGGGTATATATGTTGTGCGCGTATGCCTTAGTGCGGGCTGGGGTCGATTCCGTGGGTGTGTATGGTGTGTGCGTATGCCGTGTGTGTGTGCTGGGGTCGATGCCGTAGGTGTGTGTCGTATGCGTATGCCTTATTGCGTGCTGGTGTCACTGCCTTGTATATATGTGGTGTGCGTATGCCTGTGTGCGTGCTGGTGTCACTGCCGTGTGTTTATATGTGGTGTGCTATGCCTGTGTGAACGCTTGGGGTCAAATCCTTGCTGCTCCTGTTGTGGTTGTTCGTCACTGCGTTTTTATATGTTCCGCTTCACTTTGCATCTCCCGAAAAACTGATCTGCCATCCAATTTTCGCCAAATCATTTTTCGGGTGGCCACCGTTGTGTCAAAAGCGTGAAGTTGCCGCTTTTTTAGGGTGGCCATGGCTTGTGCCAAAGCGTGGCGCTGCCATTCTCGGGTGGCCATGGCTGTGTCGTGATCGCGACCCGTGTCTGGCAGCTTTTGTGCGGTAGCATTTTGCCAGCAAGAATGCTACCTCACACCCCCCCCTTACTACGGGTGGCGATGACGGACTGTGACCTTACCGGCTGCCGACACTTTCACCTGGAAAAACTGGCTGTCCACCTCCATCAGGTATTTCCTCCCTAGGTGGGTGTTATGCCGGATGACGTGGTGGACGCTTTCCAGGACTTCCTGCGGCAATAATCCTCCAGTTCCAATTACTCACCACTCCTCTGGGGCCATCGCCCAGTCGATGGCGTAGAGCGGCAGGTCTTCGAGACCCGCGACGTCATCCGCGAGGTTTAGGGTAGATAATACCTCGTCTATGGCGTCGTCGGTCGGCCATCCAGGGTCCACCCTTAGGTCCCTCCAGGGGTCTATCTCGGGTAAGGGTACACCTGAAGTTGAGTCGGGGACTTCAGGCGCTTCGGGGATGTCTTCGGGCGGCACGTAGATGTCCGTGGCGCGGCTGTCGTCTGAGTGGTACCCTTCGGGATCCACGTATCTGCGGCAGTGTCCCTCAAGGCCGAAGAGGATATGACCTTCTGCTTCTGACATTTCGTCTGAAATGATCGCAAGTTTGGGGTTATCGTCTAAACCAGTAATTATTGCATTTTCTTGGGCAACATGAGGTAAGGAGGTTGGGTGAGGAACAGAAGTTAGGTCGTGGGGAATGTCGTGGGCATCTTCGTCGCCATCAGCGTGGTATGGCTTTAGATCGGCGAGGTTGGCAACGCGGCATCATTTTGTCGCCTCATGGTGGATCCGGACGACGTTTGGGGAGACAAATTTCAAAACTCGATATGGCCCGTCAAACTTCGGCGCTAATTTTGCCGCGAATCCTTCCGCCGCGTTGGACAGCACGTGGTGTTTTGCCAACACTCGGGTGCCCAGCGTAGGCCGCCAATCCCTTCGGCGGAGATTATACTCCTTGGCCTGGTCCTGGGATGCCAGCTGTATGTTGCCTCGTACAGCGTCAAATACTCCTCTTAACTCCGTGGCTCGTGTCTCGGGGTTTGCCTCCTGCCGACCACTTCCAGGGGTGACTTGGTCGTATAAGGCGTTGGGTAGCCTAGGCTCACGTCCTTGCACCAAGTAGGCTGGGCTAAACTTGGTCGTGTCTGAGATGCTTGTATTGATGGCCAGCATTATTTCTGGCAGGAGTTCATCCCACGTATTTTGATGACCATCCACATACTGTGCCAGCATAGTTTTTATTGTCCGGTTTGCCCTCTCGGTTGGGTTCTGCTGGGGGCTATAGGGGGCGGTGTGTTGAAGCTCCATTCCCAGCTGCTTGCAGTAACGAGTAAACGACCGGCTCGTGAACTGTGTTCCGTTGTCGCATAAGAAGCAGCGCGGTGTCCCGAACCGGCACAATATCCTCTCCCGGAACGCTTTCTCCAGGTGGGCCATCGTGGCTTTGCGCAGTGGGGCGAGTTCCACCCACTTGGAGAAATGGTCGAAGAAAACCAGTAGCATGGTATTGCCGTGCTTCGATCGAGGTAGGGGTCCTACGAAGTCCGCGCAGACCGTCGCAAATGGTTCCGCTACTTGTCTCGTTAACATTTTCCCAGCCGGCTTGAGTTGGCTTACCTTAAACATCTGGCACTTGGTACACCGCCGGACGTACTTGGTTACGTCCCGAAACAGGCCTGGCCAGTAGTACCTCTGCATCACTCGTCCGATGGTCTTCCGGATCCCAAGATGTTCAGCTGTAGGATTGTCGTGACATTCGCCTAGGACGCGGGGGCGTTGTTCGGTAGGTACGCAGAGTTTCCAGGGTACATAGTCTTCTTCTAGGGGGCGATGGCCAAGATGTCGATATACTTGTCCGTTCTCCAGCACATAATTTGGGTATTGGTCCGGGTGGTCCTTGATCCGCGAGACCAATTTGCGGAGCCACGGACAGTTGGTGGCGTCGACCTGCAAAGTCTGCAGCACCTCATCCAGCGGTTGCCGAGATAACGCATCGGCAACCACGTTCAGCTTCCCCCGTCGATAGTGGATGTCGAACTGGTACTGTTGTAGTTCTAGCGCCCACCTTGCGATCCGCCCAGTCGGGTTGTCGATGCTGTTCAACCACTTGAGCGCCAAGTGGTCTGTTACTACATCAAAGCGGTAGCCCTCGAGGAAGCATCGCAACTTACGGATGGCCCAAACGATCGCGAGGCACTCCTTTTCTGTCGCCGAGTAGTTCTCCTCGAGCTTGGACAGTCTCCGGCTCACGTACGCTATGACTCGTTCCGTTCCGTCTAATTCCTGCGTCAGTACCGCTCCTATACCGAAGTCGCTGGCGTCGGTCTGTAACACGAATTTTTCCTCAAAGTCGGGGCATGCCAGGACAGGTGCCTCCGTAAGTCGTCGCTTGAGTTCGTCGAATGCGGCTTGCTGCTGTTCTCCCTACTCCGAGCGCTTATTTTTCCTCAGTAATAGTGACATCGGCTGCACTACCTCTGCGAAGTTGGCCACAAACCTCCGATACCACGACGCGATACCCAGACATCGTCGTAGTTCGCGGATATTGGTCGGTGGTGTCAACTTCCGGACGGCGGCGATCTTGTCTGGGTCGGTGTGGATGCCCTGCTCGCTGACGACGTGACCCAAATACGAGAGGCTGCGCTTAAAGAACTTGCACTTGGCCTTGTTCAACCGCAAATTCGCCTCCCGCAGCCGTCGAAAAACCTCCTGTAGTTTTCGCAGGTGGTCATCGAGGTCCGACCCAGTGATGATAATGTCATCCAGGTAGGCGAAGGCGTATGGTTCTAGGTCCGGTCCAATGACTCCATCAAGTGCCCGTTGGAAGGTGGCTGGAGCGGAGTGAAGGCCAAAGGGCATAACCTTCCAATGAAACAGCCCTCGTCCCGGTACTGTAAAAGCGGTATATTGACGGCTGTCGCGAGCCATTGGAATCTGCCAATATCCGCTCTTCAAATCCAGTGTGCTGATGTATTTGGCGTTTCGCAGCCGCTCCAGGATGTGTTGTATACGGGGTAACGGATAGGCGTCGGGGATGGAGCGTGCGTTCAGCTGCCGGTAGTCGATGCACATCCTGATGTCGCCCGTCTTCTTCCCTACCAGCACGATGGGGGCGCTATGGGGGGACTTCGAAGGCTCTATGCATCCGTTCTTCAGCAGTTCGTCCACTTGCTCGTAAATAACCTTGTGCATGGCGGGATTCTTCGGGTAGTAACGTTGCTTGATGGGTCTCTCGTCCCTCATGGTGATCACATGCTCCGCGACGTGAGAGACCCCTTTAATTCATCAAACATCGCCAATTCTCGTTCCAGAAATGCTTGTACCCTGGGATCGGTCTCCTCGTCGGTGTCGCTTGGTTTTTCCTGGTCGTCTTCTGGCACCTGGGCTACTGTTACAGCTTGGGACTGCTCGAAGGTCACCTCACGACTGCAGACTTCGGGCGTCTCGCAAATGTTTGCCTCTTCCGTCTTTGGAGTGGTTGTCGGGGGTGGTATCAGTTCTGTGGATGGCGCAGGTTCTTGGGTTATGCTCCTGGGCTTCCAGCGTCCGGCAGGGCTTAGGAACAATTCCTTGGTCATCTGCAGCTCAGATGTCCCAAATGTAAGCGTTGCTTGCATCGCGAACAGGAAATCAATGCCCAGGATGAGCTCATCGAGGACAATCGGCATTATCAGCAGTTGTAGGCGGACGCGTTTTTCCCCGAGCTGGATTTCTGTGGCACATGCTTTGGTAACGGTCATGCGCGTACCATCCGCCAAACTTACCCCTACCTGGATTTCTATGAGTCCCTCCGCCGACAGCTGCTGGGCGACCTTTTCGCTGGCAAAGCTGCGAGTTGCTCCGGTGTCGATAGTAGCCAGGAAGGGTTTGCCTTCCACGCTGACCCTGGCTACTATCCTTGCGTTCTCAAGCCGGATGGCTCCGTTGGTTTCCGTTGCTCTCTGGTCGCCACTCCCCCCTGGCCCGGAATCTAGGAGGGAGGCACTTCGTTTCCCGACGGCCGTGTGCAGCACTCGATCGTCCGAACCCCTCGCCGTCCACACTGCCAGCAGTGTAGCATCGGCGGGTTCCGGCACGTTCGGGCAGGGTGTCCCGACTGTCCGCATCTTCGGCATGCGTTGTTGACGTCGATCGGGGTCTCGTTTGTCGGTACTGGAGGCGCTCCCTGCGCTCGAGGTGTGTCGTCTCGGAAGGGGTTGTGCGGTCTCGGAGCCGACGGGGTCTTTTCTGGGCTAGGCGCGGGGGGTCGATGGCCAGTCGTCGGATTCCTTCGGCTCTGCTGTTGCGTCTCCCTTTCCCTGACCATTTCATAATGCGTGGCCAACTGTGTCAGTTGGCTCAGGCAGGTCACTTCGTGTCTTCGGATGTATAGTTGGTATTCTGGCAGTAGGTTTTCGTAGAGCCGGTCCAGCTCTCGCTCGCCAGAATACCCTGCCCGTTGCATCATGAGTCGCAGTTGCACCATGAAGCGTTTAAATGGTTCCCCCTCACGCTGTAGGTGGTTCCGTATTTCGTCCTCCAACCGCTCGAAATATCTGGGGGGCAAGTAGAATTCCAGGAATTCTTTCCGGAACCGCGTCCAGGTCTCAGCGTGCATCCGGTTAACTCTGTACCAGCTCTCGGCCTCTCCGGTCAAAAGCTCCGAGATCAGCAGGGGTAGGCTGAATGCGTCGATCTGATGGACCGCGGCTCGCTCCTCTACCCTTTCGATGAAGCTAAGTGGGTCGTTAGTCCCATCGAAGGTTAGGCCCCAGCGTTGCATCTTTTCGGCCAACATGCCGTGTGAGAACTCCGGTCGGGCTGGCCTATGAGGTGAAGGGCGGCGTAGGCGTGGTGGGGATCTGTTGGCTAGTCGGGTCGGGTCGGGTCCAGGTACGGCTCCATCGGTATTGGTCACCGTGATGATCGGTCTGGGTGCTGGAGAGGTGCTCATCTCTTGCGGAGTGGGGCTTGGCGACCGGGACCTTGATTTGGTGTCGGATGGTGGCGGATCCTGGTATCTGGCCGCCAACTCTTCGAAGCGGGCTATCAGCGTTTCTGGGTGTTCGCTTCGGCTTATGAAGCCTGCCACCCTGCTCCGTAGCTCGGTCACGGTTCCTTCTACGTCGAGCCCGAATTCGCTTGCCAGGGATACCAGCTCGTCCTTTTTGCGGTAGTAGATCCAGCTTACCGCTACCATGGTTGCCTTATGGTGAATGGTTCTATGGGGCTAAAATGAATTATTGTTATCCTTCGAGGAGGATCTTTGGATTTGTTATTATTATCCTTCGAGGAGGATTGTTGAATTATTGTTATCCTTCGAGGAGGATTGCAGGTTTGTTATTTATATCCTTAGAGGAGGATTGTTGATTATTCTTATCCTTCGAGGAGGATCTTTGGATTTATTATTATTATCCTTCGAGGAGGATTTGCAGTTTTATTATTAATATCCTTCGAGGAGGATTGTTGGTATTTATTATTATCCTTCGAGGAGGATCTTTGGATTTATTATTATTATCCTTCGAGGAGGACTTGCAGTTTTATTATTAATATCCTTCGAGGAGGATTGTTGGTTTATTATTATTATCCTTCGAGGAGGATTATAGGTTTTTATTATTAATATCCTTTGAGAATATTTTTCCGCGGTTCTGTGTTGACTACTGTGGTGTCAGCTCGGAGGCTGGAGTATGACTGACTTTCTGGTGCTAGCAGCCGGCCTTATATACACAAGTGGCCGCTCTGCCAGCACCAGCAACGGCGCTCTGTCGTCGTCGGCAGCGAAGATCCCGTCGGCAGCGCGGCGACGCAGCCTTCTGCCGCCGGCTGCCGCGACGCTCTCAAATCCATGACGTTGCGGGGGAAGAAGGGGTGACAAGGTTTTTGTTTTGGTGATAACGAAGAAACAACACAAAAAACAAACGCAAGGACATACAAAGGACAAAACAGACGAAACCCTACACAATGGTGTTGATCCCGGACCGCCCCTTTCCGTACCACCGTTGTACAAGTGGTTCTTTAGGCCACAAAAAAGGGGAGGGGCTCCTTGTCAACAAAAATCTTCCAGAGTCCCTGCTCGGGCGCCATCTGTAAGGACGTTTTCTAGGCCGAGGTCGGCGTCTCAATCGCGTCCAGGGTGTTTCTACAGATTATTTGTAACAAATGCTGGGACCCTGGAGTGAGCCGCACCGAGGTCGAACACCAATGCGCAAACAGAAAGGGGTGTGGGGGGGGTACGGTCGCTCAGATCGACATCGTCGGAGTGGACTAAGGGGAGGAGTAGGGAGTCCAGGGTGATCACCCGGAAGACCCTTCCACCCCTCTCCTCAGACCACTCCTCAGTACCGACCAGGCGTAGAACCTTCGACTTCGGGGACGCGAAGAGGATCGGGAGCAGGCATTCACCTGGCTCGGCTAAGGGTAAGACCCGGAAGCCTTACCAAGTGATCACCTAATCCCGTTCGACCCGCTTTCACTCACCGGCCGCGCTTTTGGGAACGCGTGTGATGGGCCCAGACAGGGATCTGGGGCGCACAGAGTAAGACTCGGACTGCGTCCCAGACTCCCCTGCCTGAGCCCACCACAACCTGCAACGCACGGGTATTACCCAGTTGTCGCTACACACGGAACAAGCCAAGAAGCAGACGTCGCAGAATCTAGAGTAAAACTCGGAAGATTCGCTAGTCTGGCCCCTCATGCCTATCCCATGTGGGCCGTATGGTGAGGTGACCCGAAGCCAGAGGCTTCGACTACCCGCTGAAAAAGGGGAGAGAGTAATACAAGGAAACACTAACATGGATACATTTAAATCATTTTATTCTTTCACATTTAAGGGAGTCGGGAACAGGTATTGGTTCGCAACGCTACATTCTTGGCCTGGCCAACTTACCCCGCTCTACCAAGCTCATTTTCGGGTGGGGGGTGTTTTTTTTTTAATTCATTTATTATTTCTAAATAAATAACTATTCTATGTACTATCCTATATAATACAATAAGGCGGTTAGAGGTTTCGAGAAGAAGCGACATTTGCGGAACGGCCGTTAGGTATTGCGTCGCAAACGCCTTTGCTCCTCCTACTCCCGGTGCCCGTTACGCTCGCGCTCGGCCTTCCGCAGTTCCGTCATGACGGCAACCGCAAAGCCGCTAAATGCTTCCCAATTTCCGCTATTTGCTATTATGAGCCGTACGAGGTTCTCTACCACGATGGCACAACCAAAAATCCTTTCAATTCTAAGCGAAGCCCTGCGAATCGAGCGCAGTGGAACAGCACATGCTCCGCATCCTCGATGAAGGTACTCCCGCAGTAGGTGCAGGAGGGAGCATCCTCGTGACCGAAGCGGTATAGATACCCGCGGAAGCAGCCATGTCCGCTGAGGAGCTGGGTGATGTGGAAATTCACCTGTCCATGTCTTCTGTCCAGCCACTCAGATAGACTTGGGATTAGGCGGTGTGTCCATCGCCCTTTAGAGGATGAATCCCATCGCCGCTGCCAGTTGGCCAAAGTGCGCGATTTGGCCGAGGTGCGCGCTGCCTTCTTATAGGCCACTGGATGGTCCCTGCCATGAGTCTCCTCATAGACCTCCGTAACTTCTCTGGCTATCTCGGCTATGGGGGCAACTCCAGCTAGCACCAGACACGCTTCGTCCGAAATAGTTCGGAAGCCGCTACACACCCTGATCGCCCCTAGTCGGTGAGTAGCCGTTAGTCCACGGGAAAAAGGAGGCCAGGGTGCCAAATAGGTGCCGCGTACAACATCACCGCCCTAGTCACGCTGGAAATTAAAGCTCTCCTATACTGCTTCGGGCCTCTCGTATTTGGCATAATACGCGATAGAGCACGGTTTGTTACAGCAGCTTTCGAGCTGGCGTACGCCAAATGCTCCTTAAAGGAAAGCCTTGTGTCCAGCATCACTCCCAGGTACTTGATTGCTCTCTTTGATGTGATGGGCGTATTTCCCACTATAATGGTTGCTGATTCCACTACTTTTCTACTGCTTATGAGTACAGCCTCAGTCTTGTGGGGGCAATCTGGAGGCCAACCGAGGAGAGCCACTGGATGACCATTTCGATCGAAAGGTTGCATCTGGCCTCGGCCGCCTTGAGCTCCTTAGCCACCACCACCAACGCCACGTCGTCTGCAAAACCGACTATACGGACCTCTTCAGGTAGAGTGAGCCGAAAAACGCCGTCGTACATGGCGTTCCAAAGGAGAGGGCCAAGAACTGACCCTTGCGGCACGCCTCCAGATACGTGGTACTCCTCGGTCGCCTCACTGGTATTATACTGCAGTTTTCTGTCCTGAAAATAGCTCCTTATCAGTCTTAGTAGATAACTCGGCACTCCAAACGCTACCAGGGCCTCCAAGATGCAGCTCCATTTTGCCGTGTTGAACGCGTTTTTTACATCTAGCGTTGCAATCAGACAGTACTTTTTGGCACCTCCTTGCCACCTAGTGCCGGCTATAGCTTCTGCGGCTATCTCCACCACCTTGCCGATTGCGTCGATCGTTGACCTCGATTTACGGAAGCCGAACTGCTGATCCGAAAGCCCTCCTGCTGCGGATATGGCGCGCTCGAGACGTGAGCAGATAATATGCTCCAATATCTTTCCAACCGTATCGATGAGGCAAATGGGCCTGTAGGCAGCTGGGTCCTCAAGCGGCTTCCCAGGCTTTGGAAGCAGTACCAGTCGCTGCAATTTCCATCTATTAGGAAAGACTCCGCTGCGTAGGCAGTTGTTAAACATCTCGGCAAAGATATCGGGGCGGATCGCAAGTGCTAGCTTGAGAGCTCTGTTAGGAATCCCATCGGGCCCTGGCGCCTTGCTAGGCTTCGTCCTCGTTGCTGCATGGCGGATCTCTTCCAAGGTGACCTCCTCGATGGCGGCAGGCATGCTAGACTCTGGCGCGGGATTAAGCTCGTCAGCCATTCTGGGAAAGAGGTGCGTCACAATCTCTCTGAGCGCCCCCGAGTCGGTAGGCTGGCAGCGGGAAAAGGCGTTAAAGCGTTTGACAACGATTTTGTAGGCGTCGCCCCAAGGATCGTTCTCAGCTGTGTCGCAGAGCTCAAGAAAGCATTTGCGCTTGCTAGCCTTAATAAGCTTCTGCAGCTGCCTCCTGCATGTGAGAAAATCTGCTTGTCGGGCTTGGTACATCTGGGAACCGCGTGAGCGCTGGTAGCGGCGTCTAGCGTGGTTGCAGACGTTTCGAGCTTCAGCTATCTCCTCATTCCACCAGTATACTTGCACATGGTGCCTCTGGTACCTCTTGCTCCTCGCCATGCTAGCATCGCAGGCTCGGCTTATCAGCATCATGGTTTTTTCCACCACAGCCTCGGTACTGTCTGCACTATCCGGGATCCCTGCTGATGCAAGCTGTGTACCAAAGATTCGCGTGTCGAGCGTCTCAGCACGGTACTTTTGCCTAAATTGGGCTGGAACAATCTGGAGATTATGACGTGCTCCGACGGTGAACCATATGGCAGCATGGTCGCTCCCATTGTAGGAGTCGTCGATGCTCCAGGTGGATGAAGTGGACAGCGAACTACTGGCGAACGTGATGTCGACGACGGATCCCAGCCCTACTCTGCTGAAAGTGTCCAGAAGCGTGAAGGCCTCAAGTAAGGCTCGGCCCCTAGCGTTCGTGGACGAGCTACCCCACTCCTCTGCCCATGCGTTGAAGTCACCAGCGATGATGACTGGGTGCCGGCCTCTAGCATCTGCCACTAGAGAGTCCAGGGCAGTGCAAAACTCGGAGAGCTGCCGGCTGGGGGCCAGATAGACGGAGTAGATCCACATGCCGCCCGCCATCGCACGTACGAAGCTATCAGCCCGGTAAACTCTGGTCAGTGGTGGCGCGGCGCTCCCACAAGACCAAATTGCCGCTCTTCCTGATGTGTCTAGTGCGCAGTTTGGTCCCTCCTGCATCCGGTATGGCTCACTCAGCACCGCAAGATCCGCAAATCGTTCACGCACTGTTTGCGACAACAAGTCCTGAGCCGCCGCACAATGGTTGAGGTTCAGCTGGATGCACTTCATTTTGGACGATTACTTACACCTCCGCTGAGTGGACATCTGCTACTGCCCGCCTGATGGCTGATTGAGGCACTGCCCTTAGCGGTGCAGATGAAGCACCTCGCCTCGCTCTTACAGCTCACTGCCTTGTGACCCGATTCTCCGCACCTGATGCAGCACTGGGACCTATCCACTGGGTTACGGCAGCTGCTAGTGGTGTGTCCCATTTCCAGACATCGGTAGCACCTCGTGCGTACTTCCTGCGGGCGGATGGCGCAGCTGGTCCAGCCAACTCGAACCGTGCGCAGGGCAGTAATGCTGCTCGCCAGATTCGCTGGTACTGAGAAGTTGGCCACCTGGGTGTTGCCATATCCAGGTCGAATGCTTTTAAAATTACATGCATCGATGGGTATATTGGCCTGTGTCGATAGCGCAGCTACAATCTCCTCCTCAGTTGCCAACTCATCCAGATCCCGAATCGCAAAGTGTGATTTCTCTGTAAACGAGCGAACCTCAGCTCTCTTGCCCAGCACAAGCTCCACCTCGTCCTTGAGCTGCTTGGTGCACTCCAGGCCTACTCCATTCAGCTCCAGTAGCAGGTCGCCTTTTGCTGTGCGACGAGCTTTAGAGACCTTGTCGCGGACTCCGTTGAGTTTTCCGTCGCTTCTGCGCGTAACAAGCGAAAGAACTTCGCTATAGGAGAGCTCGCTGGTACTTATTACCAGCGCATCCGATCTGCTCTTCGTAGGCGGCTTGCCAGATGCCTTACCGGCTGGCTTGCTAGCCTTCCTTCGCTGGGCCGTTTGCCACTTGTTCTGTGTAACTGACTCCGAAGCCTCTGGATTTACATTGCCAGTTTTATTCCTCTTTGAGGGCGTCACTCGCTGTCCTGGCTCGTGCTCACGCCGTCTCTTGGGCGTCACTGTAGTCCTCGCAGCGCCGCTACCCTGCTGTTGGACTTTGTCAGCTACTCTATTATGCAGCTTTGCAACCGGCGACGTCTGTGTGGCTATGTCCGCGCTAACCCTGCAAGCTGACTTGCTTCTGCCAGAGAAGGCTTTGTACAGTTTGAGTGCCTTCGCTGCCTGGTCTCTCATAAGCTGGTTGACGTGTCGCTGCCCGAACAAAAGGGCATTAAGGCCGTTCAGAATGGCACCCAGCTGCTGAAAAACATCTTCCTCTTCGGGCTCCTTCCCCTGGGGTGGAGCGGCCACCGCGGCCGGCATGTCACCTGGAGGTACCAGACTTCGCACCGGGGGTAGTGCACTCCCCTGGGGGGGAGATCTCGGCAGAGCCGAGCGGCGCACAATACCTTCCACTGTACCTACTTGTCTCCACTCACCCGTAGAACTTCAAGCAGTCCCGCGTTGACCAAAGGTTTCCCTAAGGTTTTTAACCGGTGGAGGTTATACCGCCCCTACTCGGTCACCAGGGCCCCGCTGAGCACCGCCGCGGCGGAGGGGGTTGGTAGTAGCCGGTACCGTGGCCTTCTGCTTAGTCTGCTTGGAGTTTCCTACTGGAGATATCGTCAAGTGGTGCGCCTGTTGGCTATGCAGCGCTTTTGCAAAAACCCTCGCGCGTATGCAACAAAATAGTTAAGTTTGCTCTTCCACCCTGTCCACGAACCACTCGCAGCTGAGACACCGATATTCGTATTGGCGCCACCTGTGATAAGCAAACTAAGGTAATTTCGCGCTTTTCGCTCAGCTGGCACTGCCAAACTCAGCCCTGGCAATCGCAATCAGCTGACACTGTGGTATTCCTAAAACACTTGTAAACCGCACACCACGAGATTAGAGTGTGCAATGTGTGTAATACTTGCGTGTAAAATTTCCACTCACACCAATTAGAGTGCCCTAAATTGCGCGAGGCTTAAGGGAGACTCCACAACAACCCGGCGACTGAAAAGAAAAGGAACGCGATTGGCAAAGGTGATCAGGACAACTGGTAAGCTGCCCAGCCTATTGACGCGCTTATTAATTGGGAAAATTGGTTTTTTACTTTAGGTTTAGCACTGCGAAATCACTACAAGAACGGAGCGACAGAGAAAACTCGACCGTACTTTTCCAATAGTACACTGAAAAACCCGGGTGGGGGGTGTATACGAGTGTGTATGTGTGTATGGCTGCCTGAGTGTGTATAGCCTGGGTGTGTATGTGGTGTGTGTGTGTATGCCTGTGTGAGTGCTGGCGTCAATGCCGTGTGTGTGTGGTGTGTATTTAAGTCTTAGTGCACTGGGGGCCGATTCCGTATGTGTGTATGTGGTGCGCGTATGACTTAGTGCGCGCTGGGGTCGATTCCGTGTGTGTGTACAGGTTATGTGCGTATTCCTTAGTGCGTGCTGTGGTCGGTTCCGTGTGTGTATGGTGTGTGCGTATGCCGTGTGTGTGTGCTATGGTAGATTCCGTGTGTGTATGGTGGGTGCGTATGCCTTAGTGCGCGCTGGGGTCGATTCCGGGTGTGTGTGTGGTGTGTGCGTATGCCGTGTGTGTGTGCAATGGTCGATTCCGTGGGTGTATGGTGTGTGCGTATGCCGTGTGTGTGTGCTGGGGTCGATGTCGCAAGTGTGTGTCGTGTGCGTATGCCTTAGTGTGTGCTGGTGTCACTGCCGTGTGTATCGATATTGTGTGCGTATGCCTGCGTGAATGCTGGTGTCGATGCCGAGTATATATGTTGTGCGCGTATGACTTAGTGCGTGCTGGTGTAAATTCCGTGTGTGTGTATGGTGTGTGCGGATGCCTTAGTGCGCGCTGGGGTCGATTCCGGGTGTGTGTGTGGTGTGTGCGTATGCCGTGTGAGTGAGCTATGGTCGATTCCGGGTATATATGTTGTGCGCGTATGCCTTAGTGCGGGCTGGGGTCGATTCCGTGGGTGTGTATGGTGTGTGCGTATGCCTTAGTGCGCGCTGGGGTCGATTCCGGGTGTGTGTGTGGTGTGTGCGTATGCCGTGTGTGTGTGCTATGGTCGATTCCGTGGGTGTATGGTGTGTGCGTATGCCGTGTGTGAGTGCTGGTGTCGATGCCGGGTATATATGTTGTGCGCGTATGCCTTAGTGCGGGCTGGGGTCGATTCCGTGGGTGTGTATGGTGTGTGCGTATGCCGTGTGTGTGTGCTGGGGTCGATGCCGTAGGTGTGTGTCGTATGCGTATGCCTTATTGCGTGCTGGTGTCACTGCCTTGTATATATGTGGTGTGCGTATGCCTGTGTGCGTGCTGGTGTCACTGCCGTGTGTTTATATGTGGTGTGCGTATGCCTGTGTGAACGCTTGGGGTCAAATCCTTGCTGCTCCTGTTGTGGTTGTTCGTCACTGCGTTTTTATATGTCCCGCTTCACTTTGCATCTCCCGAAAAACTGATCTGCCATCCAATTTTCGCCAAATCATTTTTCGGGTGGCCACCGTTGTGTCAAAAGCGTGAAGTTGCCGCTTTTTTAGGGTGGCCATGGCTTGTGCCAAAGCGTGGCGCTGCCATTCTCGGGTGGCCATGGCTGTGTCGTGATCGCGACCCGTGTCTGGCAGCTTTTGTGCGGTAGCATTTTGCCAGCAAGAATGCTACCTCACAATGTTAGGATTAATGTTAGGCACCAAAAGGGGTTTGGTTGGCAGAACAGGTGGGACAATAAGTGGATTAGGACCCGAAGTCTTTTTGCGCTTCGGAGATTCGGTAATCACCTTGCCATTTTTGAAATTAAGCTCAAGCTCGTTGAATGACGCTTGCAGATTATTAAAGGCTACATGCATAGCTTTAAAGCCAGCATGAGTCTGCCTCATGAATTTGGTCGATTCTTTCACAGCCAAATTGGCTCGCAATACCATTTAAGGCCTGTATCTGCAATTAAGCAGTCCCTGATTTTTGCAGTAAAGCCAGCAAATTTCATGTGGATCGTGTTGTCACACAATCCGCACAAAATAAAATCTTGGTTGGTGGTCCCAACCACTTTGAAATTGGTGCTACAGCATGCAAACATTTCCAAATTATTTTAAGGTTTTAAGTGGCAACTGATATGCTAGCACAAAACAAAGTAAGGCGCAGGTAAGTATAAGTAAAGCGTATCACTGCAAGAGCAATATAAAACAGTAAATATCAAATGAGCGCTTAAATGAGAGAGCGTGTAATATGCCGCTTGTCGCCTCTATTTGATTTTAGGACAAGCCCTAAAAGTAGGCAAGCCTTACATCCCAACCTCTCAAGTGAATGTAAAACTGTATGCGATTTTATTTATGTTTTTGTTTGCAAATAACCAAGCTGATATTATTATACTCGATACCGAAGGTAAAGAGTATATTGGATTTGTGCAATGTCCGTCATGGTGTCTGTCCGTCCGTAAGGTTGCAAGTTTTTTCCATACCCTTCAAGCTAGAGACTTGAAACTTTCCAATTCTCTTTATCTATGGGATAGTAAATTAAAGTGTCAAGATGGGGGTTCTTCGATAACTGGGGGGCTGGCAAATCGATAAATTCGATAACCCAAAACCGATAAATCCACATATTTCGCACATCCTTACAGCTAGAAGTACCAAATTTGGTAAGAAGATAGCTATTAGCAACGCCCAAAAATCTGCATCAAAAATCATCAAAAGCCACGCCCCCCATTCCGCCCCCAGCCCCCCTGTCCCAACAAATTTACAAACTTCGAGCTATGATGATGAAAATGTCAACCGGTACAAGGGCTGTGAGTAACGAATATAAAGGTGAAATAAATTGGTGCAACTTTGTCGCTTGTAGCAACCAAATTTCTGACCGCATGTTTTTTCCTTTCAAAGACTTGTCAGGGAGAAGGTGTGCGCGATTTAACGTGCTCTATTAAAGCACTGAAACCGAAAAATTATCCTTTAATTGGTTTAGTAAATCAAAGAAAAATAACGAAAAGTGCCACTGGATCAGTGTAAAGACGTAAGCGAATAGATTGATTAATTAATTTTTTTTTTGTATTTCAATAACTGGAACATTTATTTTTTTTAGTTAGGATTATACTTGGATGTAAAAGCCGTAACCTGCAAAATTATTTGAGTGCTGATTCTCAACTTAATAGGTAATTTTTTTTTTGCGTTCGCAATTCTGATTATTTTTCTAATCTATATATTTATCAGAATTGGCGGGTCGTTTTGGCCATAACTTCTTTTGCCTCGATATAAATCCCCTTTGTGTTGGTTATTAACGTATCGGTTGAATAGATCTACTATTTGGCTTGACATTAAGAACCATTTCAAGTATCCAACTGCCGAATAAAGGCCCAACAATATTCGTCTTGGGACTCAACAGAATAGCTGTCCCCAACAACTCTAGCCAACCAGCGCTCTCTTCTTCTACCGCTCCCTATGGGCTTCACTCACCAGTCCGCAGTTGAACTCGCAAGCAGAGCAACCCCCGCTTGAGGAAGTTGCAGAATTAACTTAAATATGTGGTCGCGAAGAACTACAAAATAGTCTTGTTCAAAATAAGAACAACATTAGCGACGTGGAGAAGTTTTTTGTTGTCGTACATAACCCTCTACCTGTTATGTAACAGACCGGCCACGACAAAAGTAAAGAAGAAAAAAACCCAAAATCAAAGAGAGAGGCTATTGAGTTTTTTTTGTTTTTAAGTAAAAATTAATGTTGTAATATTTTGCATATTTATACTGAATACCGAAGGTAAAGAGTATATTGAGTTTGTGCAATGTCCGTCATGGTGTCCGTCCGTCTGTCCGTCTGTATGTTCGCAACTTTTTTCCACACCCTTCAAGCTAGAGACTTGAAACTTTCCAATTCTTTTTATCTATGGGATAGTAAATTAAAGTGTCAAGATGGGGGTTCTACGATAACTGGGGGGCTGGCAAATCGATAAATTCGATAACTCAAAACCGATAAATCCACATATTTCGCACATCCTTACAGCTAGAACTACCAAATTTGGTAAGAAGATAGCTATTAGCAACCCCCAAAAAACTGCTTCAAAAATTTTGGAGCCACGCCCCCCCATTCCGCCACCAACCCCACCGCATTTTAAAGTCAAAAAAGCCCAAATCTCCCTCAGTTTTTGAGCTAGACCCACCAAATTTGGTGCCAAGATAGGTGATGATGACCCCCCAAAAACTGCATCAAAAGTTTGGATACCACGCCCACCGATACTGCCCTAGCCGCCCCCATCCACCCCAACGCTTCGAAAAAAACGGGAATGCGTGTATCTTCCAGAGTTGTGGAGCTAGAACCTCCAAATTTGGTAAGAAGATAGTTGGCAACGACCGCCAAAAACTGAATCAAAGTTTTGGAGCCACGCCCACCCATTCCGCCCCCAGGCCCCCAGCATTTTGAAATCACAAATGGCTATATCTCCCTCAGTTTTAGAGCTAGAGCCACCAAATTTGGTGCCAAGATAGGTGATGATGACCCCCAAAAACTGCATCAAAAGTTTGGATGCCACGCCCACCAATACTGCCCTAGCCGCCCCCATCCACCCCAACGCTTCGTCAAAAACGGGAATGCGTGTATCTTCCAGAATTGTGGAGCTAGAGCCACCAAATTTGGTAAGAAGATAGCTGGCATACGACCCCCAAAAATCTGCATCAAAGTTTTGGAGCCACGCCCACCCATTTCGCCCCCCTTTCCCCCACTTTTTACAAACTTTTAGCTAGAGTCACCAAATTTGGTATGAATATAGCAACTGACATTCCACAAAGATCTGCATCACAAATTGAGATGCCACGCCCACCCATACCACCCCCAGCCCCCCCTTTCCCCACATTTTACAAACTTTGAGCTAGAGTCACCAAATTTGGTATGAATATAACAATTGACATTCCACAAAGATCTGCAAGAAAAATTTGGATGCCACGCCCACCCATACTGCCCCCAGCCCCCCTTACCCCACTTTTTACAAACTTTGAGCTAGGGTCACCACATTTGTTATGAAGATAGCAATTGACATTCCACAAAAATCTGCATCAAAAGTTTGGATGCCACGCCCACCCATACCGCCCCCAGCCCCCCTTTCCCCACCTTTTACAAACTTTTAGCTAGAGTCACCAAATTTGGTATGAATATAACAATTGACATTCCACGAAGATCTGCAACAAAAATTTGGATGCCACGCCCACCCATACCGCCCCCCAGCCCCCCTTTCCCCACTTTTTACAAACTTTGAGCTAGGGTCACCAAATTTGGTATGAAGATAGCAATTGACATTCCACAAAGATCTGCATCAAAATATTGGATGCCACGCCCACCCTTACCGCCCAGCCCCCCCCTCTTTCACAACATTTTACAGAATTTGAGCTAGAGTCACCAAATTTGGTATGAAGATAGCCGGTGGAGAATCTTTAAGGCTTCGTAAACCCCTGCCGCATCCGTTCCCCTTTGCATTCAGGCCTCTTTTTACCGGTTTTAATTCTGGTATCGAGTATGCCGCAGTCGGTTGCGTCCGACTGCAACGTTTCCACTTGTTTTTGTTTATTTTTGTGGTTAATCTGATTAGTCCATTGTTAAAGAAAATTTGCAAGTGGTGACGAGAAAAAAATAAAATAAATAACATAAAAGTAAACCAAGCAATTATTAAAAAGAAAAATAAAATTAAAGTAATTTTAAATCAATTGCGATTAATACATAATACATTAGTGACACAAAATATGCAAAGTAATTTTAAATAAAGTTAAAGCTATGTTCGAAAATGCAATAAAAGATAAGAGATTGTGTTAAGAGAGCCTAAAGCTCTAGATCCCCCCCTCCCCCCCCATCTCTTATTACCTTTTTCCCTAGCTTCAGCGACGAAAAACAACACACACACACACAACGAAAGATCTTTCTGCGTGGGAGAATGACGCTGTAAGTGATTGCTCTTAATCTATTCATTCCCTTATAAAATATGCCGCGAAAGCTTCTCTTTTGCGTGCATTAACCCAAGGTTTACAAAATCCGCTCTTAACTAACCTTTAACTCCGATCGCTTTGACTTTGCGGGCGAACACATGTGTTTTGCAGCATAGGCAAACACACTTGTGATAAAAAGTTAACGTTCCAATTTGCCTTTGTTTTCATTTGCACTAATATTTGAACTTAACCCTCTAGCACTTAAGAGTGCCTCAAGACACTTATCACATAATATTCTTTCAAAAAAAGCGGTTGGGTTTGATTTAAGCTAAATACTTTTGGCGGGTCCCTAAGATCGTGGCAATCATATGTTTAAAAGCTTTCAGAGCTTTTTGAAGCTTTAACGGTACTTTTACTTTGACTTGCACAGAACATATGTTTTTCCGCGCGAAAAATTGTACGTGGAACGTGCCGCAGATTGCTGGTTTTATTAAAGTGTTAAGACTTATGTATAAGTAACCTGTATTTTTTTCCGTTAAAGGTATGTTTATTCTTAACAAAATCAAGTTTCACATTTGTGAATCTATAAAAGTTGTGCGTTGGAGCAGTGAAATAGCGATAAGTGCCTTGAGACACTCTTGGGCCGGTGGGCGTACTTTTTTGCCGAAAATATTTCACATCGACAAGGCGTTTTTACATGGCAAGTTTTGTTTAGTGCATAATTTTTCTTCACAGAAATTGAGTTTGAAAAAGAAAAAATGTCTCATTCAATGCGAAAACGCTACAAATTGTCGGATTTGACGGATGAACAACTTTTGGACATGTTCGATTCTGTCAATTCCGACGATGAATTGTCAAACGTTTCAAGTGACGAGGATGGTGACGACTTAAATTTGGAAAATGCACTAAACGCAGCACTGAACGACGCTTCGGCTGTGGACTTGACCCTTGACATTAACTTGGACACTGTCGAAAATGTTGAAACTACGCTGGAGGAGCCTACTCAGAAAACATTAAAAAGAACTCGATCGTTCTTGCCATCATTTGAAGATGGAGCACCTATACTTTTGCCGTCTTCTGGTGGCTTCAATGGTTTGGGTAAGCGGCGCTAAACCGTAAAATGATATTCAACTTATTTATTTATTTGTATAGGCATTGAATCAATTTTGAAAGATCGAATCAAAATTATATGGCGAAAGCAATCGATGCAGATGCATATCAATGACATAGCCTTTCAGGGAGACTCAAAGCTGCCAGCTTATATAATGGATCTCGAAACTCCATTACAGATCTTTTGTTACTTTTTCGATACAAATATCATGAATATGATTGTGGAGGAGACTATTCGCGCAGCTTTCACAGCTAACATTGCTAATCAATTCAAAACGACCATTGACGAAATGTATAATTACATTGGGATATTGATATATATGTCAATATATCGTTACCCGAATTTGAAAAGCTACTGGGGAAGAAACGAGTTTGATCCCATACGATACTGCATGACACGAAGCAAAGTCGAACTGATTAAACAATATTTCTCAATGCGTGACGAAAGCAAACGTATCAAAAGGGCGAACCTGGATATGATCCCCTGTTCCGTATGCGTGACTTTGTAGACTATCTTAACCAAAGGTTTGACTCCATCCCAAAGCAAGCACGTCTTTGTGTCGACGAACAGATGTGTAGCACGAAAATGAAGCACCACCTGCGGCAATATATGCCTAATAAGCCCCACAAATGGGGTATAAAGTTATTCGTACTGTGCGATTCTTTTGGATACGCTTACCGCTTTGAGGTCTACACTGGCGCAGGTGATAATGTAATCCTGCCTGGTCACCCAGATCTTGGTGCTGCGGCTAACATTGTTGTACGTTTAACAAATACGGTAAATACTTTCAAGCACCACATAATTTATTTCGACAATTTTTACACGTCATTACCTTTGATGGTCTATCTGCGTGCCAGAGGTATTTATAGCCTTGGCACTGTGCGTGAAAATCGTATACCGAATTGTAAGCTGCCCAATGATAATTCCATTAAAAAGGAGACTAGAGGATTTTCGGATGAGTATGTGGGCACATCTTATGGTGTCCAAGTAAGCAATGTGTTGTGGAAAGACAACAAAGCCGTCCGCTTGCTGTCCACCTATGTTGGAGTCAAGCCATTTATAACGAACAGTTCGCATGATGGAGTATCAAAGATTGCTAGATACGAAAGAAAATCTAAGCAGTACTTAGACATTGATTGTCCGCAAGTTATTCGCGAATACAACGCCCATATGGGCGGCGTAGATCTAATGGATGGACTCATGGGCCGTTACCACATTAGAGCCAAAACTCAGGATTGCGCCACTCGAATATTTTATCATTGCATTGATATGGCAGCAACAAACGCTTATATTTTATATAAGCGTATATTCAAAGAAAAACAGGAAACTGGAAAAGCGAGCAAGACGCTCGAACTCCCCGAATTTCGGGAAGCGATTGCAGCTGGATTGGTAGCACTTAAAAACAAGCAAATGCAAGGTCGCCCACGCAGTGCTCAATGGACAACGCGGTCTCCATCCTGTCAGCGACCTTCACCGGGTCGATCTCCATTATCTCACCAACCCTTCCAACCAGCTTTAAAGCGTGGTGAAAATGTAAACATCCCATTTCAGATTTGCGGAATGACCAGCTTAATCATTTCCCTCGTTGGTTGGGTCGAGATAGTGGGCGAAAGTGGTGCAAACACTGCAAAACTTCACAAACCCAGTGTATATGCTCAAAATGTAATTTGCACTTATGCTGCACAGCTAACAAAAAATAGTTTTTACGAGTATCACAATAAAACATAATTTCTTTCTCAGTTACGCAATAACGAATTTTTTTCGCTTGAAGTCCCAAAAGTGCCTTGAGGCACTTATTCATTCTTTCTCACCTTACAGGTAAACGAAAGCTTCTACACAATTTCTGAAGTCATTTTTGAACTCAGTGACAACAATATTACTTAAAAAAATTATTCGACAACATTTGTTTAAGTATTTTAGAAAGTAGTCTTAGAGGGTTAAGATTTAACAGTCAAGTAACGTAACGCATATCATTTTAAAACTGAGTAATTTTAAGTATATAAAGTAATCCATATGCATGATCATATTTATTTAATATTTATATATTTATCAATTATTCTCATAATCTATTATTATTTATTTTAGCTGCTCTAAGCACTTGCTGTTTTTGTTCTAATTATTATTTTTGGTTAGCGTCATGTTAGGTCGTTTGTTATTTATCTTAAGAATATAATTATGTCTGCTTAAATTATGTTTGTTTTACTGGAACCATGTCTAACTTGAACGAGATGCGCTATCTGCCATAGGCGCTTTTAGGGATCCTGAATCGATATATAGAATTGGCTATTATCAGGATCATGGTAGGGTGGGCGTGTGCACTTCAACACCTTGTGCTTTTGCATCAGCAGCCTTTGCCATAGTCTACATTGAGTATAGAAGTTTTTGTTTTCAGCCGCCCATAAAAACCCACACAGTTTTACGTGCTTCCCTCCTCATCCCTCCTGTTCCACTTCCCCCCTTTTCCACTATACTGGTAAAAGAGTACGCGAATTTTAATTATAAGCAGATTACGACTGGAGCAACGTAGCACACGGTTCATTCTTTTGATACCCTCGACTTAGCCGACGAGCCACAGCCGTAGAAGCCAGCGCGGACTCCGTTGTCCGCTACAATAACATCCGCTCATCAATACTTGTACGTTAAACGTTACAGTATCTATTTATTATTTTGATTATTATTTGGCGCCCAGACGTGTGGCCGAATTAGGTTTACTTCATGTACAAAGTTATTAGTACGAAGTTACTGGATTACTGGCCTTGATTAAGTTTTAAATCTTAAAGAAAGTCGACAATACCTAGAGACTTTATTTTCCTTCTATTCCTAACTCCCTTGTCCTTGGCTATAAGCGTAAAAGCTTTAGCTAACAGGCTTGTGTGAGACATTCTGGATAAATAGTAACTTCAATATAGTTATATTGCCGATGTCTAATTACACATAAGTGTCATCCTTTTCCTAAGTGCTATAAAATTTTGTGTCTTAAATTAGCAGATTAAGGCAAGTGGACCAGATCTACTTCCGGCCGCTAATTGAAGCATGTATTTTTTACCCTATCTCGCTCAGTAAAATTGTTTAATTTATACGGTAATTGGTCAACAATTAATGCTGCAGATTACCGCCGATCACACATAGTTGGCATGCGCTACTATGCTATGTGAGATATTGGATACGTAACTGTAAACAAGTGTTAAGTTGTAGATTAGTTTCGTAGGTTCACCCTCTTGATTATGCGGGTTAAATCAGCAGGCCACTTCATTGTTTTGACTGGGTGTTGTTTTGACAAGCTAGGTCAAGAGTAAAGGTTAGTAGCTTACCGCGATCAAGTATAGTTGGCATGCGCTATTATGCTGTACTTGACCTACATCGGTAGCTGCCTTCAAGTAATTTTGTAGTTTCAGAATATTATTTTTTTGGTTCCTTAAGTTTTGTTTTGTTGCTGGATATGAGATCGTGGACTAGATCTACTACTCTCCGCGTAATTAAAGAACTTTGATATCTATATTTGAAATTCCGTTATATGTAAGAAATGGTAATTGGCTAGTTAGCTGATACTCAGGATGGTTTGGCATGGTATCCAATAAAATGTCATAAGTGGTTCTTTTCGTTAAATTTTGTTTGTCTATTAGTTATTTACCTCGTATAATATTCGATAAAACATATATTATATATAAAATATATTATAATTGCGAACTACTTTGAAAAATAGGTTAGCGTGTAGGATAAATATTTCTACTAGGCATGCTTTCAAATAATTCCGCCTTTATTAATACCCCCGAGACAATCTGTTGTGTTTGCACTAAAGAAGTCGAGCTTCCAGCTCAGTTATTCACAACACGGTGTAATCATTATTTTCACCACGCGTGTTTTGTAAATCAAACAAACAACATAAACGTTTGTCCAGTTTGTCGTACTTCGCTTCGTTGTTCATCCACTAATCTGTTGGAAGAACTAAAAGCAGCGCAGTTATCCAAGCACAACATGCCATCGACAAGTATAACTACCAGAGCACAGTCAAAAACGACTGCTGCAAGCTCACCAATAGGCCTGAATCTTGAAACGTCTGCAAATCAGATGAACCCTACCAACAGTTCATCCGAGTTACAGTCGAACATAAGTCCGAGTATGCGTCAGCCGCAATCCGTACAACCAGAAACTGGGGAAGCTAGGGTCGATCAGAACCGAGTAGTTCAGCCCGAAAGTCAACCAATACCGATGCAAATGGGGCAGGAAACATTTTTGGCTAACTTGCAACAATCAATTACAACAGCAATGGTCACAGTATTATTGCAACAAACACGAACAATTGCTCAATCGATCGAAGCTGGATTTCAGAGACTGTCTGTACAAATGTCCACGAGTTCGGAGCCGATTCAACCTATTAATAGAGTTTCACCATCGAGCCAAACACCTCAAAGTTTCGAACAGTTGTTTAGAATCCAAAGTAGACCCGATAGTGAACATTTTCCTCCGGCCGGTATGTCGGCTGGTGCGCAGTCAAATCGTGATTTACGACCAGATCGTATTAGTCAAATCATGTCTAATTGGAAGTTACGTTTTACCGGACATGCGTCTTTGTCAGTTGACGACTTTTTGTACCGAGTCGAAGCACTCACTCACCAGACTCTGGAGGGCAATTTTGAACTGTTAGCAAGATATGCAAGCAATTTGTTCGAGGGAAGTGCCAATGAATGGTATTGGAGATTCCACAGAAGTGTCCCTAAAGTTCGCTGGCCAGATTTGTGCGTAGCGTTGAGATCGCAATTCCAGGATGGAAGAACTGATTTAGAGATTCGGTCAGCTATTGCTCAAAGGAAGCAAAAGCATAATGAAACTTTTGATAGTTTTTATGAAGCCATATTGTGTTTAGCAGACATGCTTAGTCAACAATTAAGTGAACAAGCTTTATTGGAAATACTTCGTGCAAATTTGTTGCCAGAAATACAGCACGAAATATTATATGTACATGTAGGTAACATTGTTCAGTTGAGACACGTAGTGCGTACACGTGAACGATTTGTGAAATCTGTAGCTCTTTCAATAGTTCCTGTGCAACGGTTTCAATCCAAACGTCAGGTAAATGAAGTTACGGTACAAACCGAAACCGACAACGAAGATGATGAGGATTCAAATAATATTGATCTCGCTGCAATGTCCCTTTCTTGTTGGAACTGTGGTAAAAATGGGCATAGGTATCAAGATTGCGTGTCAGCTCGGAACGTTTTTTGTTATGGGTGTGGTAAACGAGACACTTATAAAACATCATGTTCAAGATGTGCTCTCACACTTCAAAAAAACGAACTTCAGCATGCACCCTTGACAAGTGCACGCAAACTAGTGTCCAGGGGGACAAATACAGAATAGCCATGGATGCCACCACAGCTAGTAAAAACTCACCGGTTACGACTTCAATCCCAGCTATTCCTTTACTTACACCTAAACCCAAAATAAATGCCGAGTTTTTCCGACATACTCGCAACAAAATTCGGCAACGTTCGTTTCGCTTAAAGCAGAGCAAGTCCGTAGCGGACATAAATTCCTCTATTGTAGATTTGTCAAGTGACGTTCGGCCATATGCAGATGTAACCTTATTGGGAAAATCTCTAATTGGTCTTATGGATACAGGAGAGTCAATTAGTTGTATAGGTGGTAAATTTGCATCAGATTTGAATCAATTAGAATATAAGCCATTGAAGCTTAATTTTCGCACAGCTGATGGAGCAAAACAAGCTATCATAGGTAAAATCACAACTGAAATTTTGTTCAGAGGCGATACAAAACGATTATGCTTTTATATTGTTCCGTCGCTATCACAAGAATTATATCTTGGCATTGATTTTTGGATAGCCTTTGACTTGTTACCTTTGGTGTTGATGCATAAAACCCATAGTGCTAACGTGGCTGCTTTCGACTTATCCGATCCTTTAGAAATTTCATTAACGGCTCAGCAGCACAAGGAGTTGTTATCTACAATTAAACTGTTTCCTTCTTTTGCTGAAAAAGGCCTTGGCAAGACCACTTGGCTTTCTCACGACATAGACGTAGCAGACTGTACGCCCATTAAGCAGCGTCATTACACAGTATCGCCAGCAGTCGGAAAGCTAATGTACGACGAATTGGAGAGAATGCTAGCGCTGGGAGTTATAAAAGAATCAGACAGTCCTTGGTCATATTCCATTGTTCTGGTTCAGAAACCCGGTAAAGTTCGTTTGTGTCTTGATAGTAGAAAAGTAAACGAGGTAACAGTTAAAAATGCATACCCAATGCCATTGATAGATGGTATACTTAGTAAGCTTCCTCGAGCTGAGTACATAACAAGTATCGACTTAAAAAATGCTTATTGGCAAATCCCGTTGACTCAAAGAGCTCGAGAGAAGACAGCGTTTACTTTCCCAGGTAGACCACTATATCAATTCACTGTCACGCGTCGCAAACAAAGTCCAAGCTAATGGATACGGTTATTCCACCCAGTTTGCGCAACGAGATTTTTGTTTATCTGGATGATTTGCTAGTTGTTTCAGAGTCTTTTGAAAAGTATACCACCGTGCTTAAACAACTTGCAAGCCGATTAGCCCTTGCAGGTCTAACAATTAATGTTGAAAAAAGTAAATTCTGCCTTAAAGAAGTTAAGTACTTAGGGCATGTGATAGGACATGGTACAATTCAAACTGACCCCGAAAAAGTCACTGCAATAAGAGACTTTTCAGTACCTCGATCTATTAAACAAGTCCGTCGGTTTCTAGGTACCACAGGCTGGTATCACAAATTCATAAATAACTATGCTGGCATAGCTGCACCCATTTCTGACACACTCACAAGTCGAAAAAAATTTGAATGGTCAGAAGGCTCAAAAAGCGTTTATATTGTTAAAAGAGCAAATGTGCAAGGCTCCAGTATTGCATAGCCCAGATTTTACGTTGCCGTTTTCCATACTTTGTGTAGACGTCTTATATTTCTTAAAGTTCGTTCTCTTTATTTATGTTTTTCTCCGCGATCGACCACTCTTATTGCTTACAGAATACGAACTACTGCCCTTTAACAGACTTATGTTAGTATATATATACATGTTATAGAGTGTTACAGTGTTGCACTTAACATTTAGGTATCGATAATTGCTTATGTATGACCATCCTACTACAACTCGGCCCTCCTGACTATTGGATCTCCTGATCCCAGGTACATAGTTACAAATTAAAGCTTCATACTTAATATTTAACAAAATTATAAATTAAATTAACAATTTTAAACATTGGTGTATTGCACAACTTTTATAATTTTAATTTACCGATTTTATATTACTTTTTTCCTTTTACCCAATGTCTTAAGTTTTGGACACTCCAAACGCCATGATACGGATTACGACCTATTTGAAAACCTTCAACATCCTTAATTAAAAATCTGTCATTCTTTAAAATCATTTCTATGACGTAAGGCCCTTTACTTCTTGGTATTAACTTTCTCGACACTCCAACCGTACTATCAAAGTTCTTTACCATAACAAAATCACCCTGTTTATATTTATTCGGTTTCTTTTTACTTTTGTCATAATATTTTTATACCCTTCACATGTGAATCAGGGTATATTGACTTTGTCATGAATCTGTAACGCCTTAAAGGAATGATGGGAGACCCCATAAACTATATATCAAAATGATCAGGACGAGCTCAGGAATTGATTTCCGTCCGTCCGTCCGTCTGTCCGGCTGTCTGTTTCAACACGATTTTTTATATTTATTTTTTTTTTTTTATTATTTATTGAAAGTTGTTGACAATTCTAGAGTCAACTTTTAAAAAATAAGTTACAATTAAATAGTAGTAGTAAAAAGCCTAGGCTGAGAACAAAAAATATCTAATAACATCACCGACCGATGGGGGTGTTTTATTTGCCAGTCCGGCCAGCTATGCCCCTTTCCACAGCCAAAAATGTCAGTGATATTATAGACTCTATACTTAAAACAGAGATGTTAGTAGAAAATAGAAAAGAAAAACTTAAATGTGTAAACTAAAAATTAATGTTAAAAAAAAAAAAAAAAAAATAAAATAAAAATAGTAATAATAATAAAAATAAATAAAATAGAATAAAAAATATTTATATATATATATATGACCCGATGAAAGAAAACAATTTAGCCAGTCCAGCAGGCTCAGCCCCGTTTCATAGCTGAGAGCGGTCATTAACTTCCCGAAGATAAACTGAAAGCAATGATTTGATTAAGGAGAGAGAGGTCTCATTAGAGAACACGTGGTATAGATTATTAAATTGGACGCATAAAACACGAAATGGACTGTGCACGTTTTCAAAAATAACGGGCGAAAATTTCTAGTAGGTCTGGAGGGAATAGAGAAATGGAGATGACCTAACAAAAAAGAAGAATCTATATTACCATTAATCAACTTGTGCAGGAAGGCAACACCAAGGACTATCCTACGATTGTTCAACGACGGGAGGTTAAGGAGAAGAAGCCTACTGGAATATGAAGGCAAGCGAAGGTTATTATCCCAATTTAAGCCTCGTAAGGCAAAAAGCAAAAACTGCTTCTGAACAGATTCGATACGATCCTGGTTATTTCTATACTGGGGGCTCCATATACAAGAGCAGTACTCTAGGATAGGGCGAACAAGGGAAGTGTACAGAGTTTTCGTAACGTAAGGATCGTTAAACTCTTTAGACCAACGTTTAATGAAACCAAGAACACCTTTGGCCTCATTAACAATAGTAGAAATATGAAGGCCGAATGAGAGTTTGGAGTCAAAAAGAACACCAAGGTCCTTGACTGTAAAAAATACGTTGCAACGGGGTACTGTCAATTAAGTAGTTGGTAATGAAGGGGTTATTTCGGCTGAAAGTCATAAACATACATTTAGAACAATTGAGAATCAACTGATTAGTCTTACACCAAAGATGCATTGAATTTAAATCATCTTGTAAGCAAGAATGCGAGAATGAGATAAAACAGAGGGAAGATCATTTATAAAAAGAGTGAAGAGTAAAGGACCAAGATGACTACCCTGAGGTACTCCAGAAGTAACATGATCTTGTTTCGAGGTAGCCAATCTTAGGAGTACTCTTTGTGTCCCACCCTTTAAATAAGAAGAAATCCAAGATATAAGTGAGGGAGGGAAACCAATACGGACAAGCTTGAGAAGTAATAGGTCATGGTGTACAGTGTCGAAAGCTTTACTGAAGTCTGTGTAAATGACGTCAGTTTGCATTTTCGAGAGGAAAGCATCATTTACTAAAGTTGTGAATTCTAATAGATTGGTCATGGTTGACCGATTTTTTACGAAGCCATGTTGAGCAGGGGATAAGACTGATTTGCAGAAATGTTGCAGAGATGAAGTGATAATTTTTTCAAATAATTTAGGGATAGCGGACAATTTTGCAATGCCCCTATAATTTTCAATATTGGACTTCCCACCTTTTTTGTGAAGAGGGATTATAAAAGATTCTTTCCAAAGAGATGGAAAGACAGAAGATTCAAGGGAGAGATTAAAAAGCTTAAGCAATGGGCGAAGAAGAGAAGCACTGCACTCTTTAAGAAGACAACTAGGTATATTGTCAGGTCCAGGAGAGTAAGAAGACTTTAACGAATTTAAAGCTGATAGCAGAGTGGACTGAGAGATGGTAGGAACAGACATATAATTTGTAGAAGCAATACTATAAGGGTAAGGTATGTTAATAGGGGATGCAGAAGAGTAAGTTGATTGGAAGAAATTGGCAAAAATATTAGCGGATTCGCTATCGATGCTAGATTTATCCATCCCAAACATGAAAGATGACGGTAAAGTGGAAGATTTACGCTTAGAATTGACAAAACTATAAAATTTTTTGGGATTTAGCGTAAATTGCCGTTTGCAACAAATAAGGTAATTCTCATAGCACTGTGAATTCAGGAGAAGAAAGTTTGATTTGGCTATAATGTATTTAGACAAGTCAGCACTCAAGCCAGACCTGCTAAATTTTTTATAATATTTAGATTTGTTATTTTGTAAAGTTGATAGTCTTGGAGTGAACCAAGGGGGCTTAGAAGAAAAGGACAACGGAGCAGAGTAAGGGATACATTCGTCCAATAGAGAATTTAAGGTGCTATAAAAAGATTTTAAGGCAATATTTATATCAACCGAATCATATATAAAAGACCAATCAGTTGCCAGAATACGTTGATTTAATAATGAGTAATTTCCTTTGCGAAAGCAACGGCGAGGCAGGTTAAAAACTGGATGAGAAGACATAACAGGATTGCTAACAGACAATGTAACTTCTAAAGTAGGATGATATGAATCCTCAGGGACAGACAGAGGGGATGACCTAGAGACATTGGCAATACTGTAGTTGTTGATATATACAAGATCGAGTGTTCTAATCAAATGATTAGAAATTGAATTGATCTGAAACAATGGAAGATCAAGCATTTCTTCTAAGAAGTCATGCTGGGCAGACGGTACAAGATAATTTATGGTGTCGGATGAAGACCAGGGGATGGTTGGTAAATTAAAGTCACCCAGTACGATGAAAATATCATTATCACGGATATGAGCAGAAATTTCTTTTATACAAGTTAGGTGTTGAAGATAAACTTGAATGTCAGAAGAAGGAGGGATATAAGAGCAAGTGATATAAACAACATGTGAAGGGAGAGTTATTTTAACAGAAATAATCTCAGCATCATTAATGGCAGAAAAACAGAAAGGTTACGACTGGAGAGTAGCTTTAACAGCAATTAATACCCCACCACCTCGGCGAGACGGTCGATCAGCTCTATAGACGATAAAATTATTTGAAAAAAGTTCACAATTAGATATACTTGGATTTAACCAAGTTTCAGTAAAAGAAATTATATCAGCATGGAACGAAAAGCTATTCAAAAACAAGTTTTTAAGTTTTGAGACCAGACCACTAACATTCTGATAAATAAGAGATATTTCATCAGAATTTAGTTTTTTGAAACGACAGAGTTATTATTTGAGAAGGTTGCAGCTGGAAGGTTGACAGGTAAAGGCAGATTTCTTTTTTTTTGCAAAAACTCATGAACAACCGTATGAGGGGGCCAAAATTTGGGATCACATATGATTGAAAACGATTCTAGAGAGACTTTAATTTTAAAAGATGATATTTCGCGAGGGGAAGAAAAGTTAAATTTCGTAATAGAGACGCTAACTTTAGTTTTGCTAGCAATATAGGCAGCAACAGAATCACAATTTGTTTCAGCGGAAAGTCGCGACACAAAAACTTGCTTGCGAGGAGCCACTACTGTTAAAATAGGAGGTGGGTGAGGTATGGGGACAGATAGATCATTATTTACCGCGTTTATTTCGGCAGGATCCAAGACGGGAACCATACTACTAATAGCAGGGTATACTGCAGGAGATATATTCGGACAATCGCTTGGAGTTGGAGATAATGATAGAACTGGCGACAATTCTACGTTACTAGGCACGGGTGAAAGCGACGATGGTGAAGGGGCAAACATTAACGGAACATTCAAAAATTCAGACTCCAACCGGCGAGTAGACAATGACTCAAATTTAAAATTATTGAGAAATTCCAAACTCGAATCAATGTCAGTCACTAGCATGCTTGCCGTCTTTTTAGTTTTGAAAACTGATTTCTCACAGAGTTATACATTCTAGAGAAATCAATTTGCTTATCAATGCACATAGGGCATGACCAACGCACACCACCACAGCCGGGCTTGGCTACAGCAGTGATCTTGTCACACTCACGCCCAGTAAGACCAGCACATTTAGCATGCATAAAATTCTCACACAACCAGCAATGAACAAATTGAGGCCGTGCAGAATCGTCAGACTGCTTAAATGTACAAGACTTTTTGCAGCACGACATATTTACCACTGGGGTCAAACTAACGAAAATAGGTTGCGAGAGCACAGAACGGACAAAACGGCGCACAGAAAATCTAAGAGCAATCGCACAAATTAAGAGGAATCGTAACACAAATACTTCTTGTTTGGAGCGATAAGCAACAACAAAAATGTATTAAAGCACGACAAGCAAGGCAGATAAAGCTTAAACGAAACAAACACACAAACAAGTGTATGCGCAGCGAATAAACACACAAACAAGAGTAAACGCAGCGAACAAACACACAAACAAATGAGTGCACGAATAAGCGGCAGAATTGCAGAATAACAAAAACAGACACTAACAACCACACAGAACTGTTAAAATATAATAATTAGCAAATTAAACGACGCACAACAAGAAGCACTTTGCACATCTTAGGTAAGCCTATGTTTTACGAACAGTAAACTGCAAAAAATAAATAAAAAGCCTGATTAACGGCACAAAGTTAATAAGTTGTTCGGAGCTTAAGTAAAACACGTCAATCACATTCAAACTGAGATCTCTCTTCCCGGCCAAACTGCTGAACCGATCTTGATGAAACTTTCACAGATTGCTTAGATCATGTCGGGTTTGTTCAATATGAAATTTCATCCCGATCGGAGCATTCTACGATATAGCCACCATATAAATTTACCATATCAACACGATTTCCGGCCAAACTGCTGAACCGATCTTGATGAAACTTTCACAGATTGCTTAGATCATGTCGGGTTTGTTCACTATGAAATTTTATCCCGATCGGAGCATTCTACGATATAGCCACCATATAAATTTACCATATCAACACGATTTCCGGCCAAACTGCTGAACCGATCTTGATGAGACTTTCTCAGATTGCTTAGATCATGTCGGGTTTGTTCACTATGAAATTTCATCCCGATCGGAGCATTCTACGACATAGCCACCATACAAATTTACCATATCGAACTATCAATTGTTGTCTCTGTCGTGCACTTTCAAGTACCTACATGTCAAATTGTTGTTGTTGCACACGAACAAGTAAATGACGCTCAAGAGTAAAAATATTAGCGAAAAATTACCAACAACTGCACAGAAACATAAGAGGGGGAGCATTGATTTGGCTGTGTGAAGGGTATCATAGTCTTGGCATAGCTAAAATTAACTATGCGCCACTAAGTGTTACTTTCATCTTGGGCTTTTTTCTGGCTTTCTTTTCCTACCTTCCTAATTTCTCCTAAATCTCTATTATCACTTGATACATTTTCCTTTTCTAATCGTTCTTTTAATTCATCCACAATTTCTCCTTTTTGCTCTACTCCAAACAACATTTTACTTGGGCTTTGCCTAATGCTGCGATGAATTGTGTTGTTAATTGCATACTCCACTTGCTGAATTGTTGAATCCCAATGACAACCCTTCTCTACATCTGTTAATTTTGCTATCATCGGTCCTAAAGTTCTATTTATTCTCTCCAACTGTCCATTTGCTTGCGGCGATCCTGTAGCTATCTTTATATGTTTAATATTTAACTGCTCTAAAAACTGCTCAAATTCATTTGCTGTATAGCAACTACCTCTATCCGATACTATACATTTCGGTCTGCTATAAGCCCTAAAATAATCTTCCAATGCTTTTACAACTTCCTTTTTCGATGTCGTCTTAGTTGTATACAACCTCACGAACTTTGTAAATCCATCGACTATAACCAAAATATGCTTATTTGCTCTACCTGCCGCTACTGGTCCATAGTGATCAATGTGTATTAAATCAAATGGCCTATCACCTTTAGGTATACTTTTCAAAAATCCTTCTCTTTTCCCTGATTTTGGCGAAAAAGCCACACACTTTAAACAATTTTCAATGTGACTATTGCATTTATCCTTCATATTAGCAAACCAATAACTTTTCGCAATACTATCAATCATTTTATCTCTCCCTATATGCCCCAACTCATTGTGATACTTGTACATCACGTGCCCTTCCATGTCCTCCGGTACATAAAATAGTAGCCTATTCTCACTTGCTTTTCTATACACAATTCCATTCCTCATTTCAAACAACTTATGCTCTCTTTCCTCCAACATTTTCTTAACATTCTTTATTTTTGAGTCCTTTGACTGACAAATAACTAAATTATCCTCAAAACTGTTTGTCTCAATTATCATAATGTTGTTGATCCGACTTAAAGCATCTACATGTTTCATCCTATCACCAGCTCTATGAATTAACTCATACTCAAATTCTTGCAATTCCAGTGCCCATCGAGCAATTCTGGGATTTAACTCAATCTTGTTAAGCGTTAGTGCTAACGAATTCCAATCAGTTATAATCTTAAACTTTCTACCCTGTAAATAAATTCTAAATCTGCGTAACGCATATATGATCGCTAATGTTTCCAACTCAAAACTATGATATTTTGACTCCGCTTCAGTCGTCCTTTTTGAAAAATAAAATATAGGATGCAACTTGCCATCCTTCTTCTTCTGCATTAGTACAGCCCCAAACCCAATTGCACTAGC
Organism: Scaptomyza montana; assembly: GCA_018904305.1. NCBI lineage: Eukaryota > Metazoa > Arthropoda > Insecta > Diptera > Drosophilidae > Scaptomyza > Scaptomyza montana. Next base: position 252,379 of record JAEIGR010000129.1, on the reverse strand, counting down.
ATCACAATGTAGTTCAACTTCGTCCCTGTGATCATAAATCCCTATAACTGGTGACTGCATAAGTTTTTCCTTCATAATATTAAAACACTCTAGCTCTTTTTCTCCAAATACAAATTGTTTATCTTTCTTTAACAAATCATATAACGGTTTGGCTATGACCGAAAAATCTTTTATAAATCTTCTAAAATATGAACACAACCCTATAAATCTTTGAACTGTTTGTGTTTTGTCCGGGATTGGAAAATTTTTTACTGCTTCTAAACCTTTATTATCTGCTATAATACCTTCATTTGCAATAAGAAATCCTAAATATTTTATACTCTCTTGCATAAATTCACACTTATCTAAACGAAGTTCCAACTTATTTTGGACTTATCTAACAAAAACTTCCTTCAATGTTTTTAAATGTTCCTCAATATTTGCACTAGCCACCATTATATCATCCATGTAAACTATAACCTTGTCTTCCCTTATCAAATCTGCAAATATCCTATTAACAAACCTTTGAAAAACTGCTAGTGAATTCTTTAATCCCATTGGCATCCTCATAAACTCAAATTGCCCCAAAGGCGTGACGAATGATGTGTACTTAATAGATTCCTCACTTACCCTCACGTGAAAATATCCATTCTTTAGATCAAGTTTCGAAAAAACAGTCTTATTCACTAACTTGTCTAACAAATCATCTATCAACGGTAAAGGATAATTATCCCTTACTAATATTTTATTTAATTTCCTGTAATCAATACATAATCGCAAGTCTCCAGTTTTCTTTTTCACCAAAACAATAGGCGAAGCATACTCCGAATCACTAGGACGTATAATTCCACCTTCTAAATATTCGTCTTACAATTTTTGTAATTTTTCTTTCTCGGTATAAGAGAGTCTCCTAGGTGAACAACTAAACGCTTTTGAGTTTTCCACACTTAATTTCATCTCGCATTTTATCAATGGTTCACTTGGTCTTTCTGCTTTTAAATACATTCTCTCAAACATTTTATCAAACCTCATTCTATTTAGATAGTCAACATCTTTCCCACAACTATATTCGAATCCCTCATCCATCACATTTATACATAACATATCTTTATCAAAGCTTTTTACTAAGTCAGCTGCATCCTCTTCTACCGCGCTATCCATAACTAAATTGTCTTCTAAATTCTTTTTCATAGCTTTAGTGTCCTCAACTAAACCACTATTCATAACTAAATCCTTTTCTAAACTTTTATTCATAACCTCAGCATCCTCAACTAACCTTCCATCCATAACTGAATTCACTTCTAAACTTTTATTCATAACATCAGCATCCTCAACTAACCTTCCATCCATAACTGAATTCACTTCTAAACTTTTATTCATAACATCAGCATCCTCAACTAACCTTCCATCCATAACTGAATTCACTTCTAAACTTTTATTCATAACATTTTCTGTCGCAACCGAATCAAGGACAGATGTATTTATATCCAGACCACATGCCTTCATAAAGTCCCGCCCAAATAGAACATCATGACTCATAGACTCTTCCGAAACTACGATTAACTCAAAATTAACTTTTATTGAATTTTTCAAAACGAAACACAAAATTTTTCCATACACTTCAAGTTGGCTTCTATTCAAGCCATAATAGGATTTTAATACTGGATAAATTTTAATATTTCCAGGAACAACCGCAATTTTAACCAACGATATCGCACTGCCAGAGTCTATGAGGCATTCTGTAATCAAAAATAATTTAGGATTTGCCTTAAAAAATATTTTAAAATATCTTACGAAATTATTTGCTACTTCTCCCTTCTGCTCTAAACACTGCGCAATGAAGTGTCCCACTTTACCACATTTATAGCATGATCCTGGTTCGCGTTTCGGCTTTCGGCAGTCTCTTGCCCAATGACCTACAGCGTTGCAGTTGTAGCATCTGATCACATCTTTCTCTTTACGCTGGCCTGATGCTGCCCTTGCATTTTTCTTCACAATTTCCTTGCTTGGCAAGCTTACTTTTGCAAATGCCTTTAACATTTTTTTCGGGCTTGCAAAACATTGTATACGCGCTTGGTCCCGCATAGCCTTCACTGGTATTCCTCCAATTAACTGCTCCAGTAATTCTTCTTCGTCAATACTGATTTTCTGCGCCAGTGTAATTTTTTCTTCGAAGTATGTGATAAAATTTTCGTTGCTTTGCCACATGCGCTCCTGAAACTTCTGTCTCATTCCAGACTTGTTTTCGCTGCTTCCGAACACCATGGTAAGCTGCTCACATATCTCAGCAAACGGCTCCAAAAAGCGAGTTGAGCTTATTTGAAGCCAACGCTGTGCACTTCCTTTCAACTTCATAATTAACAACATGTGCAAACTGGCCTCATCTAAGTTATAAATTTTGCCCATATTCTTTAGTTGCACAACCCAATTTTGCGCGTTGCTCTCTCCAGTAAATTCTAACATCGACTCTTTTGCCAATGCTAATAATTTGGCTGAAAATTTGGCCTCCGTCGTCCTCAGCTGTTTTGTGTTGTTAGCGCTACCATCCTCTTGAGCGCTGTTTCCCTCACTAGCGCCATCTATGATGCCGTAACAGCCGCCATCTGTTGCACTGTTATTAGCGCCATCTACAGTATAACGACCAGTGTTGTTCCCAGCGCTGCCGTCCTGCTCAAAACGGTTTCCATTATTAGCGCCATCTATCATACTGCTACAAACGCCCTCTGCAGCATTGCTAACAGTGTTGTTTCCAGCGTTGCCACTATTTGTGTTTGCAGCGTTGCCAATGACGCCGCCGCTTGTGCCGCCAAAACCGATGGTGATCCCGCCAATTGTATGTTGCAGCTCACTTATAATTTTCTTATGTGCTTCGTTTTCCGCCCGTAGTTCTCTAATAATCTGGATAAACTCATTTTCATGCTGCACATTTGGCATGCCGTCTTCTCCCGCGTCTCCATCCCGCTGTCACACGTCGCTGCCGCCGGCGCCGCCACCTGTATTGTCGAAGTCGCCACCTTCGCTGCCATTATCGATGTTGTTCATTGTAGACAAATTCAATGGATTATCTGCAGCTTCTTCACGATCCTCTTCAACCTCCAAGTCCGGTGCACTTCCGCGTATACTGCTCGAAACTTCGTTTAACCGAGCTACGAACTCCGCCTTACGACCAACTGTTGGCAATTTCAAAATTGATAGCCACTTCTTCAGCTGCACTACTTTTAAATTGTTTATGTCGATATCGCTCATTATGTGCCGTTCATCCCACTTCTGAATTGTAGACGTCTTATATTTCTTTAAGTTCGTTCTCTTTATTTATGTTTTTCTCCGCGATCGACCACTCTTATTGCTTACAGAATACGAACTACTGCCCTTTAACAGACTTATGTTAGTTTACATATACATGTTATAGAGTGTTACAGTGTTGCACTTAACATCTAGGTATCGATAATAGCTTATGTATGACCATCCTACTACAATTGTGACGCTAGTCATACGGGTGTTGGAGGCGTGCTTATGCAGGAGGATAGCGAGGGTAATGAAGTACCAATTGCCTTTATGTCTCGCAAACTAAATAAGTGTCAACGAAATTATTCAGTAACCGAAAAAGAGTGTTTGGCCGCTGGTATGTGCGTGAAAAAGTTTAGAGCATATATAGAGGGACATGAATTTTCCATCATCACGGATCATGCTTCGTCAAAGTGGCTCATGTCACAAACAGATTTGAGTACCAGATTAGCGAGGTGGGCTCTTAAGTTGCAGACATTTTCATTTAAAATTTATCATCGCAAAGGCAGTAAGAATGTAGTTCCGGATGCACTTTCTCGCATAATTACAGAAGATTTATCGGAAGTATCGTTGGATTGTCCAATTGATTTGAAATCTTCGCATTTTCACACTCAGGAGTATGTGGGACTTAAAGACCAAATTTTAAAACAAAAGGTTCCATTGCCAGATGTTAAGGTTATAGACCATATTATCTATCGGCGAGCAGAGCATGCTACTGGTGAGCAAATTGCAGACGATATGTGTTGGAAGTTGTGGATACCAAAAGAGTTGGTCTCTGACGTTTTAAAACAGTGCCACGAACATCCATTAGCCGCGCATAATGGTATTAGTAAAACGCTCGAAAGAATTCGGCGGTACTACTACTGGCCCAATTTGGGGATGTTAAAGCATTCATTAATAACTGTGCAACATGCAAATGTACCAAACATCCTAATCAACCCTTGAGACCGCCTTTAAGTTCTTCATCCGTTATACAGAGAGTTTTTCAGAAATTATTTATTGATTTTCTAGGTCCGTACCCCCGTAGCCGTACAGGGCATATAGGCAATTGTGTGGTGGTTGACCACATGTCAAAATATCCGTTTTTGAAACCAGTTAGAAAACTAACTGCGGACGCTATTATTCGTTTTCTTGAAGAGGACATTTTTCACTGCTTTGGAGTACCAGAGACTGTTCTATCGGACAATGGTGTGCAATTTAAATCGCACCAATTTAACGCTTTGTTGCAAAAATATAGCATACAACATCGTTACACGGCCATGTACGCACCTCAAGCTAACGCATCTGAGCGTGTAAATAGATCGGTACTTGCCGCTGTAAAAGCTTACATAAAGCCGGATCAGTCCAACTGGGACGAACAACTCAGCCATATAAGCTGTGCACTGCGTTCTGGTGTGCATTCCGCTGTAAAAAGTAGTCCATATAGAATAGCATTTGGTCAACACATGATCACCGATGGCTCTACTTACCACCTTTTGAGAAGTTTTCAACAGCTAGATGATCGGACTACGACTTTTAATAGGGAAGATTCGTTGGATCTAATTCGTCAAACAGCGGAAATAGGAATCAATCAGCAGCATACGCGAAACGAAAAATACTATAACACTCGCAGTAAGTTAGTTTCTTATGTTGTTGGACAAGAAGAATATCGTCGTAATTTCCAACAAAGTAGCTTCGCTACAGGTTATAGCTCGAAACTAGGCCCAACTTTTGTCAAAGCCAGAATTCGGAATAAACTTGGTACATGTTATTACGAGCTGGAAGATTTGCAGGGTAAACTTGTGGGAAAATATCATGCTAAAGATATTAAACAATAACAACGATTATGTTTTTTTTTTTTTTTGTGTCTCCAATCGGGTATCCCACTTTGGTAGTTTCAGCGCCAAAGTGTGGTTTTGGCAGGGTGGTGTGTAATATGCCGCTTGTCGCCTCTATTTGATTTTAGGACAAGCCCTAAAAGTGGGCAAGCCTTACATCCCAACCTCTCAAGTGCATGTAAAACTTCATACGCTTTTATTTATGTTTTTGTTTGCAAATAACCAAGCTGATATTATTTTTTTTTGTGTTTCGTAAAAATAAAAATAAGCTTGGTTAAACGGCAATTCGTTTCGGTAAATGGTAAATGTTTGTTAGTATTTTCTTTGGTTATCTTCGTTATGAGCAGTACACTCGCCACCTAGGAGTGATGAAAATGTCAACCGGTACAGAGCTGTGAGTAACGAATATAAAGGTGAAATAAATTGGTGCAACTTTGTCGCTTGTAGCAACCAAATTTCTGACCGCATGTTTTTTCCTTTCAAAGACTTGTCAGGGAGAAGGTGTGCGCGATTTAACGTGCTCTATTAAAGCACTGAAACCGAAAAATTATCCTTTAATTGGTTTAGTAAATCAAAGAAAAATAACGAAAAGTGCCACTGGATCAGTGTAAAGACGTAAGCGAATAGATTGATTAATTAATTTTTTTTTGTATTTCAATAACTGGAACATTTATTTTTTTAGTTAGGATTATACTTGGATGTAAAAGCCGTAACCTGCAAAATTATTTGAGTGCTGATTCTCAACTTAATAGGTAATTTTTTTTTTTGCGTTCGCAATTCTGATTATTTTTCCAATCTATATATTTATCAGAATTGGCGGGTCATTTTGGCCATAACTTCTTTTGCCTCGATATAAATCCCCTTTGTGTTGGTTATTAACGTATCGGTTGAATAGATCTACTATGTGGCTTGACATTAAGAAACATTTCAAGTATCCAACTGCCGAATAAAGGCCCAACAATATTCGTCTTGGGACTCAACAGAATCGCTGTCCCCAACAACTCCAGCCAACCAGCGCTCTCTTCTTCTACCGCTCCCTATGGGCTTCACTCAGAGCAACCCCCGCTTGAGGAAGTTGCAGAATTAACTTAAATATGTGGTCGCGAAGAACTACAAAATAGTCTTGTTCAAAATAAGAACAATATTAGCGACGTGGAGAAGTTTTTTGTTGTTTTATGGTTTTTTTTTATTGAGTGAATTAGTGCCCGAAATCGTACATAACCATCTACCTGTTATGTAACAGACCGGCCACGACAAAAGTAAAGAAGAAAAAAACCCAAAATCAAAGAGAGAGGCTATTGAGTTTTTTTGTTTTTAAGTAAAAATTAATGTTGTAATATTTTGCATATTTATACTCGATACCGAAGGTAAAGAGTATATTGAGTTTGTGCAATGTCCGTCATGGTGTCTGTCCGTCTGTCCGTCTGTATGAACGCAACTTTTTTCCACACCCTTCAAGCTAGAGACTTGAAACTTTCCAAATCTCTTTATCTATGGGATAGTAAATAAAAGTGTCAAGATGGGGGTTCTACGATAACTGGGGGGCTGGCAAATCGATAAATTCGATAACTCAAAACCGATAAATCCACATATTTCGCACATCCTTACAGCTAGAAGTACCAAATTTAGTAAGAAGATAGCTAATAGCAACCCCAAAAAAACTGCATCAAAAATTTTGGAGCCACGCCCCCCCATTCCGCCCCCCAGCCCCCGAATTTTAAAGTCAAAAAAGCCTATATCTCCCACAGTTTTTGAGCTATAGCCACCAAATTTGGTGCCAAGATAGGTGATGATAACCGCTCAAAAACTGCATCAAAAGATTGGATGCCACGCCTACCAATACCGCCCTAGCCACCCACATGTGCCCCAACGCTTCGTCAAAAACGGGAATGCGTGTATCTTCCAGAGTTGTGGAGCTAGAGCCTCCAAATTTGGTGGGAAGATAGCTGGTAACGACCCCCCAAAAAACTGCATCAAAGTTTTGGAGCCACGCCCACCCACTCCGCCCCCCAGCCCCCCGCATTTTGAAATCAGAAATGGCTATATCTCCCACAGTTTTTGAGCTATAGCCACCAAATTTGGAGCCAAGATAGGTGATGATAACCGCTCAAAAACTGCATCAAAAGATTGGATGCCACGCCCACCAATACTGCCCTAGCCGCCCCCATCCACCCCAACGCTTCGTCAAAAACGGGAATGCGTGTATCTTCCAGAGTTGTGGAGCTAGAGCCACCAAATTTGGTAGGAAGATAGCTGGCACCGACCCCTAAAAATCTGCATCAAAGTTTTGGAGCCACGCCCTCCATTTCGCCCCCCTTTCCACACTTTTTACAATTTTCGAGCTAGAGTCACCAAATTTGGTATGAAGATAGCAATTGACATTTCAGAAAGATCTGCATCAAAAGTTTGGATTCCACGCCCACCCATACCACCCCCAGCCCCCCTTTCCCCACTTATTACAAATTTCGAGCTAGAGTCACCAAATTTGGTGTGAAGATAGCAATTGACATTTTACAAAGATCTGCATCAAAAATTTGGATTCCACGCCCACCCATACTGCCCCCAGCCCCCCTTTCCACACTTATTACAAATTTCGAGCTAGAGTCACCAAATTTGGTATGAAGATAGCAATTGACATTTCAGAAAAATCTGCAACAAAAATTTGGATGCCACGCCCACCCAAACCACCCCCAGCCCCCCCTTTCCTCACCTTTTACAAATTTTGAGCTAGAGTCACCAAATTTGGTACGAAGATAACAATTGACATTCCACAAAGATCTGCATCAAAAATTTGGATGCGTAAACCCCTGCCGCATCCGTACCCCTTTGCATTCAGGCCTCTTTTTACCGGTTTTAATTCTGGTATCGAGTATGCCGCAGTCGGTTGCGTCCGACTGCAACGTTTCCACTTGTTTTTGTTTATTTTTGTGGTTAATCTGATTAGTCCATTGTTAAAGAAAATTTGCAAGTGGTGACGAGAAAAAAATAAAATAAATAACATAAAAGTAAACCAAGCAATTATTAAAAAGAAAAATAAAATTAAAGTAATTTTAAATCAATTGCGATTAATACATAAAACATTAGTGACACAAAATACGCAAAGTAATTTTAAATAAAGTTAAAGCTATGTTCGAAAATGCAAACAAAGATAAGAGATTGTGCTAAGAGAGCCTAAAGCTCTAGATCCCCCCCCATCTCTTATTATCTTTTTCCCTAGCTTCAGCGACGAAAAAACAACACACACACACACAACGAAAGATCTTTCTGCGTGGGAGAATGACGATGTAAGTGATTGCTCTTAATCTATTCATTCCCTTATAAAATATGCCACGAAAGCTTCTCTTTTGCGTGCATTAACCCAAGGTTTACAAAATCCGCTCTTAACTAACCTTTAACTCCGATCGCTTTGACTTTGCGGGCGAACACATGTGTTTTGCAGCATAGGCAAACACACTTGTGCTAAAAAGTTTTATCAATTATTCTCATAATCTATTATTATTTATTTTAGCTGCTCTAAGCACTTGCTGTTTTTGTTCTAATTATTATTTTTGGTTAGCGTCATGTTAGGTCGTTTGTTATTTATCTTAAGAATATAATTATGTCTGCTTAAATTATGTTTGTTTTACTGGAACCATGTCTAACTTGAACGAGATGCGCTAGCTGCCATAGGCGCTTTTAGGGATCCTGAATCGATATATAGAGTTGGCTATTATCAGGATCATGGTAGGGTGGGCGTGTGCACTTCAACACCTTGTGCCTTTGCATCAGCAGCCTTTGCCATAGTCTACATTGAGTATAGAAGTTTTTGTTTTCAGCCGCCCATAAAAACCCACACAGTTTTACGTGCTTCCCTCCTCATCCCTCCTGTTCCACTTCCCCCCTTTTCCACTATACTGGTAAAAGAGTACGCGAATTTTAATTATAAGCAGATTACGACTGGAGCAACGTAGCACACGGTTCATTCTTTTGATACCCTCGACTTAGCCGACGAGCCACAGCCGTAGAAGCCAGCGCGTACTCCGTTGTCCGCTACAATAACATCCGCTCATCAATACTTGTACGTTAAACGTTTCAAGCGTGAGCACGTAGGCAGATAGAACCGCAAGTGCGACGGATAATAGCGGATAAGAGCGGGAGAGCATTGATGCTGTAAAGCGAGAGCAAGAAAAAAATTTCACAAGCTGTTTGTTGTTAGTAAACACACAAAATATGCAAATGCAAATATATATTTGTTTGTATGTAAGTATGTTTTCTTTATGTTAAAGCAGAGCAGTGTCAGTTCAACTGCAAATCAAAGTAAATATAAACTCGTCAAACTCTTTTATGCAAACGTAAATACATACAACGTATATTTGCAATCACTGCTAAAATTATTTACCAGATTAAACAGAGTAAAACACCTTCACAAACACAAGGGAACAATAAATAATAAAGAGCACGCAAAAACACGACCGTCACCAACGAAAGACAACTTGTTTATTACACCTCTTTATCCCGTATAACTTAGCTAACTCCTCAGGGTACTTGGACGTGTCAAACTTCATTTCTACATCTTCAGCAATATCTGCGTAAAAGTCTTTAGTCTGTATTGAATATATGATCGAGTCTGTATCCATATAATTCAATGGAAATCATACATCTGCCATTTTGACAGTTATAAATCTGTTAACCCTAAGTACATTGGCTTGTCATAAACATTATGGAGTCGCTGCGTCTGAATAGCATACATGTCTTCAGCAAATTGCGCAGAGCTGTGAAAGCTAGCCTTTGCAATAAGCGAACGTGCACCTAATCGATTGCATGATGTGGTTTCCCACGAAGTGACAATCTTAACATCTTTACGTTTTTCAACGTTCTCCATTGTCTTCCCATATACTGCGTTATTTAAAAGTTTAAAAAAATCTTTTTCAAAATTATTTTTCGATACAGTTCTATGGGAAGTGTTAAGATCAATATATTTTTTTAGCCAAGGAGCCTGTTTAAATTTTAACAGTCGATGTACTTTCGATAATATAAACCATTTCGCAAACATTGTTGAAGGTTTTTTGTGATGTATCGGATATTTATCTTTTGACCTAAGGTCAGCAACAAGTTTACACACCTTTGCTTCTGGTGTGGGTTTTTGGTTGAGCGGACAAAATGGTAGATCATTATGATAATCATGTAATGTATCTGGATATAAAAGGTCTACTTCTAAAATATAACCATATTCAGAAGTTTCCTCTATTTGAGCAACATTTAATGCAGCAATCTCATCGTCAGTCATCCATTGAAAACCAGTGTATGGAAGACTTTGAGACATTGCCCAGCCATATAAATTATTTGCATCCAGATACATAGAGAGATCTCAGTTTGAGTTAGATTGACGTGTTTTACTTAAGCTCCGAACAATTTATTAATTTTGTGCCGTTAATCAGGCTTTTTATTTATTTTTTGCAGTTTACTGTTCGTAAAACATAGGCTTACCTAAGCTGTGCAAAGTGCTTCTTGTTGTGCGTCGTGTAATTTGCTAATTATTATATTTTAACAATTTCGGCGTCAGTTCTGTGTGGTTGTTAGTGTCTGTTTTTGTTATTCTGCAAATCTGCCGCTTATTCGTGCACTCATTTGTTTGTGTGTTTGTTCGCTGCGCATACTCTAGTTAGTGTTTTTAGTAGCTGCGCATTCACTTGTTTGTGTTCTTGTTCGCTTAAGCGTTATCTGCCTTGCTTGTCGTGCTTTAATACAATTTTGCTGTTGCTTATCGCTCCAAACAAGATGTATTTGTGTTACGATTAATCTTAAATTGTGCGTTTGCTCTTAGATTTTCTGTGCGCCGTTTTATCCGTTCTGTGCTGTAGCATACCACAAATGTAATAAATTAATATAATAACAACAACACTTTGTTGCTGTTCAAGGGCATACATAAATTCATATAACAACAAACATAGCATGTTGTTGTTTAAGTGCACGCTTAAAACCAAAACTGGGCAACGACACTTTGTCGTTACATAAGCACAAAGCCAGCAACAATTCAAGTGCAAATGTAAATCGACCGCTTGAGAACGCAGCGCGACACATGATGCCGCGTCAGCATTCTCAAATGGATTTTGACCATAAACATGCCAAACATAAATGCACAACTCTTGCCTCCTAATATATAAGTAAATATATAAGTAAATACATAAACGCCGACTGCGCTGCTGTAGCAGCGAGGCTTCATGTAGAACAAGCGAGGGACCAACACAACATTGAATAAAGAGAACTTAGCAGACACACAAGTGATCCGCTGCATAAACTGTCCCCTGCGTTTTCAAATATTACTAACTGATCACAACATGGCGACCGTGACATCGGTCCTTATAAGGACCAAGGAAGAGTAAAATGAAAAAGCCAAAGTGAAACGAGAAAAAGAAAGTGAAAAAACCAATAATAATAACAATGATAGTAGTAGGGAACTGCCGGTTCTACGACACAAAGGATGCCGACAATTTATGACCTCATTTAATTTTATGACCCCATTAAATTTGATGACCTTTTTGACCCCTACAATATTATAATTTATGACCTTTTTCCAATGATCGTGTCCCCCCCCGTGGAGAACAAAGGATTAACATTCCTAGCCCACCACTTTACCAGCAGCATCTGTGAAAGCAGTGATCAGAGGAACAGATTTGGTTATTTACCTAACTAGTGTTAGAGTCAATTGTGCACCTCTTTGACGTGCGTGGCATTGTAAACCTGTTTATGGTCATGAGGTGCAGTGTACACAGGAAGAAAGGATAGATAAGAGAGAGTCAATTGTGCGCCTCTTTGACGTGCGTGGCATTGTAAACCTGTTTATGGTCATGAGGTGCAGTGTGCACAGGAAGAAAGGATAGATAAGAGAGAGTCGAGAGGGCGCCTCTTTGACGTGCGTGGCATTGTAAACCTGTTTATGGTCATGAGGTGCAGTGTGCACAGGAAGAAAGGATAGATAAGACAGAGTCAAAAAATGAATGTTTATGGTTGTGATAACCAGTGATCAAAGGAAGTAAGGATAGAGAATAGAGAAAAGCGAACGCTTGTTCGATGTACTGGGGTTCTGTGAACAAGAGATGGGAATTTTCCTACGCAGCAGCAGCACCAGCAGCAGCAGCGGCAGGATCAATACATTGATCTTTATGGCTGTGAGAATGACAGGATCAGGTTAAACTATTTAACCAATTATTGTTAGAGTCAAGTGTGCTCCTGTTTTAAATACGTTGCTCTGCACACGTGCATTGTTATTGTCAACAACTACAACCTTCGTGGGGGGTTATGTGAACAAGGGATGGGAATTTTCCTACGCAGCAGCAGCAGCAGCAAGATCAACACATTGTTTTTAAACAAGAGTATTGATTCTTGTAGATTAAGATTATAAAGAGTTAGCGGGAGAAAGTGATAGAGGGAGAAGGTTTAAGAGGGGGAAAGGATAGAGGGGAAAGTGTTAGAGGGGGAAAGTGTTAGAGGGGGAAAGTGTTAGAAGACTTAGAGACAAGTTTGTGCATGCTTGAAGTGCGCTAGTCAAAGGTCAAGTACATTACTTGACTAATGTGATATAGATATCACCGTCCGTGAGGATCAGTGAGCCAAGTACATTGCCTTTGAAACTATTAAGGTTTTTTAGCTACAAGTTAGTAGATAAGAGAGAGAGGGTCAACTGTGCGCAGGTTTCTTAGCTTCGAATAAGTAGATAAGAGAGTCGAGAAGGCGCCTGTTTGACATGCGTTGCCTTGCACACCTGCAGGAAAAACATAAACAATTAATGCTTATGGTTATGAGGAGCAGTGTGCAAAGGAAGAAAGGATAGAGAATAAAGAAAAGCGAGCGCTTGTTCGATGTACGTTGCATTGTTATGGTCAACAGCAACAACAACAACAACCTTCGTGAGGGGTTATGTAAGCAAGGGATGGGAATTTTCCTACGCAGCAACAGCAGCAGCAGCAAGATCAACACATTGTTTTTAAACAAGAGTATTGATACTTGTAGATTAAGATTAAAATATGTTAGAGGAGGAAAGAGTTAGAGGGGGAAAGTGTTAGAAGGAGAATGTGTGTAAGAGGGGGAAAGAGTTAGAGGGGAAAGTGTTAGAGGGAGGAAGGCTTAGAGACAAGCTTGTGCATGCTTGAAGTGCGCTAGTCATAGGTCAAGTACATTAGTTGGCTAATATGTTATAGATATCACCGTCCGTGAGGATCAGTGAGCCAAGTACATTGCCTTTGAAACTATTAAGGTTTCTTAGCTACAAGTTAGTAGATAAGAGAGAGAGAGTCAACTGTGCGCAGGTTTCTTAACTACGAATAAGTAGATAAGAGAGAAACGAGAGGGCGCCTGTTTGACGTGCGTTGCCTTGCACACCTGCAGGCAAAACATAAACAATGAATGTTTATGGTTGTGAAAACCAGTGATCCAAAGGATAAAAGGGTTGGGACAAGATTGTGCTTGTTTGAAGTACGCTAGTCAAAGGGCAGTACATTCGTAGGCCGCATTCTTATGATCAAAAGCAACAACAACATTCGTGAGGGTTATGTAAGCAAGGGATAGCAAGATAGCAAGATAGCACATTGTTTCTAAACAAGAGTATTGAGACTTGCAGATTTAGATTGGAATGCTAGAGGGGGAAGGTGTAAGAGGAGGAAAGTGTTAGAGGGAGAAAGAGAGAGTTAGTGTTAGAGGGTGAAAGTGCTATAGGGGGAAAGCGATCCTGCTTATATTATTATATTAAAACACGCTTCTTTATGCGATTCTATACACGAGCGTCTATGAAATGCAGGTGGTATGTTAATTGATTGTCCCTCTTTCTAACGCACACCCAACTTGTTCGCTACTTACGTTTCTAACCTTTATTTGCATACATCTGTTTTGATTATTGCACTGACTTCTGTTACTTTTATAGAGCTAATTAGTATAACTTTTTATTTTTTTTTTACTTTGTTAAAATACTATCAAATTATGTTTTTCATATAGGTATGTTTTAAATTAATTTTTTTTTTTTTTTTTTCATAGATTTTTGCAGTGCGTTAAATTTGAGAATTATATTAAGCTTGTTCCGTTGAGGGATTAAGCAACCACAAACACCGAACATTTATATTAATGACATATAGTTATAGCCGGTAGAACACACAAGTCATACTCCATGATTTTGTTTCGGCTTGATAAAAAGCTTTTTTAAGTCTATATTATAAGTTGTAGTTATAAGTTCTAGTACTCACTATATACATATCTAAGACTGCTTTTATGTATGTCACTATTTTGAAAGCTTAAAGAAGTTCGTGTAGCTGGTATAATAAATCATGTTTTAACAAAATAATTTAGATCTTAATATTTATACTTCATCGTTTATTGAATTTATTATTATATTATTTTTTTTTTTTTTTTTTTAATACCCATATATTCGGTTCTGTTCTATCTCAGTAATAATTTATTTTGCTTTTACATTCTTTAAATTCTTTAAGGTTATCTTTTAGGCTTAACAAATAATCTTTTCCTTAACTTTCCGTCTGCTCGCTAAAAGATTTTCGTCAAATGACACTTTTCATATTTAAGATATCCCTCAAACTATTTCTTATACTCGACTAAAATTATTTCATCAAACTCACATATCAAATAAATTTCTAAAATAAAGAAAATGAAAACAGTAAGATGTTCTAAGCAGCTGGATTGTTTTTTTTTTATACAAACTGTTTTTACTATTCTCTTTCCCAGTATGCTACTTACGATAAAAATGTATAAAGAATGTGTTTTGTACTCATTTACTGACTTCAAAAATTCTTCTATTGATGTTGTCTGATACCCTATCTTAATTTGTGTAATACTTAATCGTTTTCACCAACTTAGTATTCTTTTGATTTTTAAAAATTTTATGTTATGTTGTTAGCTATTTTGACTAGACTTTACGCTTAAAACGAGATAGATTGTATTATTGTCCTTAACACGTTAGCTTAATTTTAACAGGGAAATCAATCGGACATTGATTTTTCACTTTATAATTGATTGCTTTAATATATTTTAACTGTCAACCTATATACCTTTCTACTTTCTTAGTGATTATGCTAGATTTTTATATTTCCAAACTCATTGCTTAAACTAAGAAAATTTCGTTATTAATTTCTTTTAATTGATGGATGGTAATATTTTATTTCATTATTCTCCTCATTTTTATTACATTTAATAAGGAAGTGCATTAAACTAGCTTAACAGTTCGAGATATGAGTCTTACACTGTTTCGAAAAGTATGACTTCGTTAGCTGTTTTAATTTAAGGGTTAAGTATCTACTACTACTGTTCCTTAACTGTGATAGTTGCAGTTTTGTTACATCTCACTTTCAATTTTTTTCTTTCTTTTATTTTATTTATTTATTTATTTTTATTTTTTTTTTTTGTAGGTTCTTTATTAATTTTAATAAGAACAAAACCTTTTTGTTCTAGATGCCATGTTATTAGGTCTTATTTTTTCATTTAATTATTATAATTATTTCTTAAAGAGATTCATTTTCTTTAGTGCTCAAAACTTATTGTCGCTAAAGGATTTGTTTTTCATTGATCTGAGATATTTCGTAAATTCATGAAACCATTGAAATGTGCTCTATTCTTCTTGATCCTTGCATTAATCTTGAATTTGGATGGCAAAATAAGGCTGTGATGTACTAAAGCTCGAAATGACGTAAAAGTCGGTATTTTACATAACGGGCATAAAATAATGTACGTTTACTATCACCGGATTGGTTTATACCCACTAAATATTGGTATTTTCAGTTTTTTTTTTTTTCTTTGTTTTAATCGTTTATACACCCTAGCTCTTGATCTTGTGTTTTGATTTTAGATTAGGGTCTGATTTTATTGTATACTGTTTGTGGAGGAGGCTCCAAAGAATAAGATTTGATTTGGTAATTGTATGGTATGATTTGTTCTTCTTTTTTTTGTGGTTGTATTGTAGAGCACTTCTTGTGTGTATGTTAAACTAATAAAAAGAGCGCAATCAAGTCATTTACAATAATTTTCACTAGCTTAGGATTCATGGTCTTAAGACCGTTTAGACTTCATGGTAAATAGTTTTTGCTAGGCTATTTTCTATTATGATTCTTGTGGGTTATAATTCGTACATTAAAAGAACGAGATAAAGTTGTTCTTGTTTAGGTCCACAATTTATTTTCTTGGTCCATTTTTCTTGGCATATATTACAGCAGGGAGTAAGATTTAAAAATAGTATGTCATTCCATTCTGGTAATATTATTATTTTGTTTTTATTATGTTGTTATTTCATTTTTAATTTTATTCTTTTATGTTATTTGACTTTATATATTGCCTTTAAAATTTAAGGGTTTTGCCTCTCAATTTTTGAACCGAGACATAGTATTTTTATTTCTGTAATGCATAAACGTAAGCATCCTTGATCCCAGATAGTATGTTTATTCTTGATCAATATTTAGATCAGCACCGTAGGCTTCCTAGATCTGTGTGTCTGTATCTATGCAAACTATTTTATCAGCTTTTAGGTATCGAGATTAAATTTTGCTCAGAATCTAATCGCTGCCTTAAACACATGAGTGTTACAACTTTCACACTTAAGGAGCATTAGATCTTTTCGTTTTAAAGAGTTTACTATTTGACGCTTTTTAGAACAATTTGCTTGCCTGAGCTTGGTAGGTTATACAGTTAAAACAATTAGTGGAAAGATGGAACTGTCTTATAGAATTTCTTATACATTATTAGTTGCTTCTTTCCCTATCGCTTATTCTCACGCACTTTGAGATTATAACATTACTTAATGGAATGTGCTGTATGTTCCTGATTGTTTGCTGATTATTGTTGTCAATTATTATTTTGTTTATTTATTTCTTTTACATCTCATATAGTATTTTTCTCTTATGTTTCTTTTTCGCTTCACTTCTATACTTACTTTAATAATTTATCATATGTTTCCCCTAATTTATATTCAACAAGTAAGAAGGCTCCAGTCGGGAGACTGGGTAGCAGATACCCAGAACCCTGTTGCAAAAAATAAATTATAAAATTATGGAAAACATTGTGATTATTTTGCACTTAAAAATAAAATAGGTTAAATACGATATCTGCGGTGTTTCAATTAACCGATTTGGACGAAATTTTTAGAAAAGTTATATCGTTACCCATTACTTCAAACCTCATTTTTAGATTATTTCAAAATCATATTTTTGTTATCGATATTATGTGTATAATCGGAAACCAAAGAATAATTATCGATCTATTTGAAGCAAACTTGTTCTGCTCATGGTATAGGAGAACTTATATACAAAATCTGAAGTCTCTAGCTCTTGTAGTCTGTCAGATGAACGCGTTATCAGACAGACAAGACAGACAGACCAGACATGACAGACAGACAGACGAAGACGGACAAGTTTGCTTAAATATCGTCTCGGCTGTTGATGCTGATCAAAATATATATACTTTATGGGGTCGGAGATTCACTAAAACCTTCCAAATGCCTGTTACATATCTTAATCAAAACCATTATACCCTTATTTACCCATTTTATGGGTTAAGGGTATAAAAACTGGGTGGTGGTAAGCTCTTAAAAACGGAAGGCAATTAATCTATAAAACTGATGGAACGGAACAGTTGTGATTATTTTTCATTTAAAAATAAAAGTAGGCTGTTAAAATAAATATTTACTTATATTAAATTAAAATTTAAATTGATTTTTAGTAAACCGGTTTTTTTTTTTTCGAAAATGTAGCTTTTAAAAGAATATATTAAGCTCATATCATATTTATTTAGATTTTCACATTGAGGTAACATCAACCCAAGTCCCTCGATAGTGAGCTGCCGTTTACAGACGGTGAAGTAAATGGGATGCCGCTTTTTCGTTTCTCATAATCACAATTAAGCTGCCCGACGATGAAAATGAGTTCCTTTACGATTTACGTACTGTCACTGTTTGCAGCAGCCTGGCGTCCTCCAAAGAGTCAACCACTCATCATCATCATTTGCCCCCCTACGGCGAAGCGATCCTCACCTGAACCATCACTCGTACACACATAAGTAACTTTTACCTAGATTAGGTACGGTTTGCGTCTAGCCGTCTTATTTGAATAGTTCTGTTCTACTCTGCACCGATTTTGGATCCCCTGATTTCTATTATTCCCAGCTACTTTCCTAGGCTCACACCTTTAACTTCTAACACACCAGCCCACATAACATATTATTTGGATATAAAAACATTAGACAATGACTATCAAGTACCAAGAGCTATTAAAAAAATTTATAAAGTATTCGGGGGAAATTTGATCGAACAATGCAACACCAAAAACTGTTATTATGGCTTACATTAAATCGTGAAGTCATAGTCGAGTCTACTACGTACTACACATTTTTCCATGAGTTGTTACCATTTAAAGCCCCTATCAATTTATCCGTTTTTTCTTATTATTATTTTTTCAACCAAGTGTGTGCGTACCTGTTTTTTTCAATTTTCTCTTTCTAGAAAATGTCTTTAAGTTCGGCACCCTCATCGTCATTCAATATGTATGTTATAGGGATTTTATTTTGTATTTCTATTATTGAAAAGTTTAAGTTTTCCGGTTTGGTGAGCAGCCCTTCTCATTAAAAATATTATGTTTGCTTATACACACATAATCATTTGCAAAGATTTTTATATGACTAAAGACAATGTCTTAAAACATTTTAATAATTATAAGATTTACTTTTATGTATGTAATTTTAGCTGTCCTATTATATTGCTGATTGTTCTAACTAAACAATTGATTGAACATTACCTCCATAATGTCTTTTAAACGTATCTTTGATTGAGTTTTCGATAATCACTACTTATTCAATTTTCTAGATCGTACCCGACTCACGTTAATATAGCAGGGTACGACAAAATAAGCACGCAAGCAAGGTTGAGGGCAGTGACACTCCTAAAAGGGTTTGAGCCGAAGTGTGACGTAGAAAAAGGCACAATAAGGTAGGAGCTAACGAAAAGCGAGAGTCTTTAGTGGGAAGCGAGCTGAACGAAGACATCTGATCTCAGGCAAGACAAATGTTTATCGGGAGAGAGAAGCCTCCTTTCACATTATAGCAGTATGCGTAGCCTTTACAAGGAAACGAAGTTTCTTTTCTTAGAACAACATATCAAACGTATTAAAGGCTAAGAAACCCTCAACTCATCAAAAAATACTTGCTCTCGTACAGTGTCCATGTCCGATGGAAGAGTTATAGAACTAGAAGGGGGCACAACAGACCTATCAGGTACCAAATCATTCATCGACGATGAAGGTTAATACAGGCAGGAGACATATTATTCTATTATTAATTCCCCTTTATATTTTTATACTCGATACCGAAGGTAAAGAGTATATTGGTTTTGTGCAATGTCCGTCATGGTGTCTGTCCGTCTGTCCGTCCGTATGTATGCAAGTTTTTTCCACACCCTTCAAGCTAGAGACTTGAAACTTTCCAATTCTCTTTATCTATGGGATAGTAAATTAAAGTGTCAAGATGGGGGTTCTACGATAACTGGGGGGCTGGCAAATCGATCAATTCGATAACTCAAAACCGATAAATCCACATATTTCGCACATCCTTACAGGTAGAAGTACCAAATTTGGTAAGAAGATAGCTATTAGCAACCCCCAAAAAACTGCATCAAAGTTTTGGAGCCACGCCCCCCATTCCGCCCCGAGCCCCCCGCATTTTAAAGTCAAAATAGCCCATATCTCCCACAGTTTTTGAGCTATAGCCACCAAATTTGGTGCCAAGATAGGTGATGATGACCCCCTAAAAACCGCACCAAAAGTTTGGATACCACGCCCACCGATACTGCCCTAGCCTCCCCATCCACCCCAACGCTTCGTCAAAAACGGGAATGCGTGTATCTTCCAGAGTTAAATTTGGAGCCACGCCCTCCATTTCGCCCCCCTTTCACCACTTATTACAATTTTCGAGCTAGAGTCACCAAATTTGGTATGAAGATAGCAATTGACATTCCACAAAGATCTGCATTAAAAATTTGGATGCCACGCCCACCCATACCACCCCAACCCCCCTTTCCCCAATTTTTACAAATTTCGAGCTAGAGTCACCAAATTTGGTATGAAGATAGCAATTGATATTTCACACAGATCTGCATCAAAAATTTGGATGCCACGCCCACCCATACCGCCCCCAGCCCCCTTTTCCGAACTTTTTACAAACTTCGAGCTAGAGTCACCAAATTTGGTATGTAGATAGCAATTGACATTCCACATAGATCTGCATCAAAAATTTGGATGCCTCGCCCACCCATACCGCCCCCAGCCTACCTTTCCACACTTATTACAAATTTCGAGCTAGAGTCACCAAATTTGGTAAGAAGATAGCAATTGACATTTCACAAAGATCTGCAACAAAAATTTTGATGCCTCAACTACACATACTGCCCCCCAGCCCCCCTCCCCCCCTTTCCCTACATTTTACAAACTTTGAGCTAGAGTCACCAAATTTGGAAGGAATATAGCTGGTGGCATCCCCATCTGCATCGGAGAATCTTTAAGGTAGCGTACACCCCTGCCGCATCCGTACCCCTTTGCAATCAGGCCTCTTTTTACCGGTTTTAATACTGGTATCGAGTATGCCGCAGTCGGTTGCGTCCGTTTCTACTTGTTTTCTATTATGATTCTTGTGGGTTATAATTCGTACATTAAAAGAACGAGATAAAGTTGTTCTTGTTTAGGTCCACAATCTATTTTCTTGGTCCATTTTCCTTGGCATATAATACAGCATGGAGTAAGATTTAAAAGTAGTATGTCATTCCATTCTGGTAATATTATTATTTTGTTTTTATTATGTTGTTATTTCATTTTTAATTTTATTCCTTTATGTTATTTGACTTTATATATTGCCTTTAAATTTAAGGGTTTTGCCTCTCAATTTTTGAACCGAGACATAGTATTTTTATTTCTGTAATGCATAAACGTAAGCATCCTTGATCCCAGATAGTATGTTTATTCTTGATCAATACTTAGATCAGCACCGTAGGCTTCCTAGATCTGTGTGTTTGTATCTATGCAAACTATTTTATCAGCTTTTAGGTATCGAGATTAAATTTTGCTCAGAATCTAATCGCATGCCTTAAACACATGAGTGTTACAACTTTCACACTTAAGGAGCATTAAAAAGTTTACTATTTGACGCTTTTAAGAACAATTTGCTTGCCTGAGCTTGGTAGGTTATACAGTTAAAACAATTAGTGGAAAGATGGAACTGTCTTATAGAATTTCTTATACATTATTATTTGCTTCTTTCCCTATCGCTTATTCTCACGCACTTTGAGATTATAACATTACTTAATGGAATGTGCTGTATGTTCCTGATTGTTTGCTGATTATTGTTGTCAATTATTATTTTGTTTATTTATTTCTTTTACATCTCATATAGTATCTTTCTCTTATGTTTCTTTTTTCGCTTCACTTCTATGCTTACTTTAATAATTTATCATATGTTTCCTCTAATTTATATTCAATCGCCCTTTAATTGACAAAAACTGGGTGGCGGTAAGCTGTTAAAAACGGAAGGCAATTCATCTATAAAACTGATGGAACGGAACAGTTGTGATTATTTTTCATTTAAAAATAAAAAGTAGGCTGTAAAATAAATATTTACTTATATTAAATTAAAATTTGAATTGATTTTTAGTAAACCGGCTTTTTTTCGAAAATGTAGCTTTTAAAAGAATATATTAAGCTCATATCATACTTATTTAGATTTTCACATTGAGGTAACATCAGCCCAAGTCCCTCGATAGTGAGCTGCCGTTAACAGACGGTGAAGAAAATGGGATGCCGCTTTGTCGTTTCTCATAATCACAATTAAGCTGCCCAACGATGAAAATGAGTTCCTTTACGATTTACGTACTGTCACTGTTTGCAGCAGCCTGGCGTCCTCCAAAGAGTCAAACACTCATAATCATCATTTGCCCCCCTACGGCGAAGCGATCCTCACCTGAACCATCACTCGTACACACATAAGTAACTTTTACCTAGATTAGGTACGGTTTGCGTCTAGCCATCTTATTTGAATAGTTCTGTTCTACTCTGCACCGATTTTGGATCCCCTGATTTCTATTA
Organism: Scaptomyza montana; assembly: GCA_018904305.1. Classification (NCBI taxonomy): domain Eukaryota; kingdom Metazoa; phylum Arthropoda; class Insecta; order Diptera; family Drosophilidae; genus Scaptomyza; species Scaptomyza montana. The sequence goes on along the minus strand of JAEIGR010000129.1, from coordinate 230,214 downwards.
TTTCCAGCTACTTTCCTAGGCTCACACCTTTAACTCGTACCTGTTTTTTTCAATTTTCTCTTTCTAGAAAATGTCTTTAAGTTCGGCACCCTCATCGTCATTCAATATGTATGTTATAGGGATTTTATTTTTGGATTTCTATTATTGAAAATTTAAGTTTTCCGGTTTGGTGAGCAGCCCTTCTCATTAAAATATTATGTTTGCTTATACACACATAATCATTTGCAAAGATTTTTATATGACTAAAGACAATGTCTTAAAACATTTTTACAATTATAAGATTTACTTTTATGTATGTAATTTTAGCTGTCCTATTATATTGCTGATTGTTCTCACTAAACAATTGATTGAACATAACCTCCATAATGTCTTTTAAACGTATCTTTGATTGAGTTTTCGATAATCACTACTTATTCAATTTTCTAGATCGTACCCGAGTCACGTTAATAACAAAATAAGCACGCAAGCAAGGTTGAGGGCAGTGACACTCCTAAAAGGGTTTGAGCCGAAGTGTGACGTAGAAAAGAGCACAATAAGGTAGGAGCTTACGAAAGTCTTTAGTGGGAAGCAACTGAACGAAGACATCTGATCTCAGGCAAGACAAATGTTTTTCGGGAGAGAGAATCCTCCTTTCCCATTATAGCAGTATGCGTAGCCTTTATAAGGAAAGACAGTTTCTTTTCTTAGAACAACATATCAAACGTATTAAAGGCTAAGAAACCCTCAACTCATCAAAATACTTGCTCTCGGACAGTGTCCATGTCCGATGGAACAGTTATAGAACTAGAAGGGGGGCACAACAGACCTCTCAGGTACCAAATCATTCATCGACGATGAAGGTTAATACAGGCAGGAGACATATTATTCTATTATTAATTCCCCTTTATATTTTTTTATTTAAAAAGAACATATGAATAATGTTGTTACTTTTTTACGGGACTTTTACTGATTTTTTATTAAATTTTCTATTATCTTGGCTCAAATTTAATTTCCGTTTTTTTTCCTTACAAAGTAATTTACATCTGTCAGCAATGTCAATTCGTGATTTTTTGAAAAAAATGGTTGAGAACCGAATCTATTTTTAAAAGTGCTATAAATTTCATTTTTTTTTTCACCAAACCAACGAATGTACTGACGCAATACTGCTGCGTTTCGTACTATAACTTTAATTTAACATCCAAATGAAAGAACAAGTCCACAGTCGTGTCGATAAAAAACCGGGACTTAAAGAACGCTATTGAATAGAGTTTAAATCTGTCAGCAATATCAATTCGTGATTTTTCGGTAGCCAACTGGCGTTCCCCAGGCAAATATTTTCTCTTTCAACTCCAATTCCAGAACCCATCCAATAATATTGAAAAGAGGTAAGCCAAGAAACATAGAACAGGTGGCAGTTTAGCTGTGAAAACCCGGTTTTTCGGTTTCAGGAACAGGTAATTGTTTTGCTGTTTAAAACAGGGATCTGTTATTTTTCCGGTTTAAAAACCAGGGGCTGTTTTGATGTTATTTTTTTGTGGTTGTCAAAAAACAGGTTGCTGTTTAGCTGTTAAAAACAGGTTTTTTCGGTTTTAGAAACAGGTGGTTGTTTTTTGCTGTTTAAAATAGAGAGCAGTTATTTTTTTCTGGTTTTAAATACCGGGTCTGTTAAGCTGTTATTTTTTTGGTTGTCAAAAAACAGGTTGTTGTTTGACTGTTATTTTTTCCGGTTTTAAAACAGTTTGGTGGAGGGGGGTGTCAGTTTTGCAGTTAAAAACAGGGATTTTTCAGGTTTAAAAACAGGTTATTGATATATGTTTAAACGGAGAGCTGTTATGTGTGCAATATGCAGATATAACAGCCCACCAGTTTAACATCTATCAACAACCTGTTTTAAAACAGGTTGCTGTCTAGCTGTTATTTTTAAATAACAGTCAAACATCAACCTGTTTTTAAACCTGAAAAATCCCTGTTTTTAACAGCAAAACTGACACCCCCCCCCAAACTGTTTTTAAACCGGAAAAATAACAGTCAAACAACAACCTGTTTCTTGAAAATCACAAAAACAACAGCTTAACAGATCCGGTATTTAAAACCAGAAAAAAAAATTACAGCTCACTATTTTTAACAGCAAAACAACCACCGGTTTCTAAAACCGAAAAACCTGTTTTTAACAGCTAAACAGCAACCTGTTTTTTGACAACCACAAAAAAATAACATCAAACAGCCCCTGGTTTTTAAAACCGGAAAAAATAACAGATCCCTGTTTTAAACAGCAAAACAATTACCTGTTCCTAAAACCGAAAAACCGGGTTTTCACAGCTAAACTGCCACCTGTTCTATGTTTTCTTGGCTTACCTCTTTTCAATATTATTGGATGGGTTCTAGAATTGGAGTTGAAAGAGAAAATATTTGCCTGGGGAACGCCAGTTGGCTACCGAAAAATCACGAATTGATATTGCTGACAGATTTAAGCTCTATTCAATAGCGTACTTTTACACACGACTGTGGACTTGTTCTTTCATTTGGATGTTAAATTAAAGTTATATTACGAAACGCAGCAGTATTGCGTCAGTACATTCGTTGGCTTTTGGTGAAAAAAAAATAAATAAAATTTATAGCACTTTTAAAAAATAGATTCGGTTCTCATACATTTTTTCGAAAAAAATCACGAATGGACATTGCTGACAGATGTAAATTACTTTGTAAGAAAAAAAAACGGAAATTAAATTTGAGCCAAGATAATAGAAAATTTAATAAAAAATCAGTAAAGGTCCGTAAAAAAGTAACAACTTTATTGATATGTTCTTTTAAATAAAAAAATATAAAGGGGAATTAATAATAGAATAATATGTCTCCTGCCTTTATTAACCTTCATCGTCGATGAATGATTTGGTACCTGAGAGGTCTGTTGTGCCCCCCTTCTAGTTCTATAACTCTTCCATCGGACATGGACACTGTACGAGAGCAAGTATTTTTGATGAGTTGAGAGTTTCTTAGCCTTTAATACGTTTGATATGTTGTTCTAAGAAAAGAAACTTCGTTTCCTTGTAAAGGCTACGAATGCTGCTATAATGTGAAAGGAGGCTTCTCTCTCCCGATAAACATTTGTCTTGCCTGAGATCAGATGTCTTCGTTCAGCTCGCTTCCCGCTAAAGACTCTCGCTTTTCGTTAGCTCCAACCTTATTGTGCCTTTTTCTACGTCACACTTCGGCTCAAACCCTTTTAGAAGTGTCACTGACCTCAACCTTGCTTGCGTGCTTATTTTGTCGTACCCTGCTATATTAACGTGAGTCGGGTACGATCTAGAAAATTGAATAAGTAGTGATTATCGAAAACTCAATCAAAGATACGTTTAAAAGACATTATGGAGGTTATGTTCAATCAATTGTTTAGTGAGAACAATCAGCAATATAATAGGACAGCTAAAATTACATACATAAAAGTAAATCTTATAATTGTTAAAATGATTTAAGACATTGTCTTTAGTCATATAAAAATCTTTGCAAATGATTATGTGTGTATAAGCAAACATAATATTTTTTAATGAGAAGGGCTGCTCACCAAACCGGAAAACTTAAACTTTTCAATAATAGAAATACAAAATAAAATCCCTATAACATACATATTGAATGACGATGAGGGTGCCGAACTTAAAGACATTTCCTAGAAAGAGAAAATTGAAAAAAACAGGTACGCACACACTTGGTTGAAAAAATAATAATAAGAAAAAACGGATAAATTGATAGGAGCTTTAAATGGTAACAACTCATGGAAAAACGTGTAGTACGTAGTAGACTCGACTATGACTTCACGATTAAATGTAAGCCATAATAACAATTTTGGGTGTTGCATTGTTCGATCAAATTTCCTCCGAATACTTTTTACATTTTTTTAAAAGCTCTTGGTACTTGATAGTCATTGTCTAATGTTTTTATATCCAAATAATATGTTATGTGGGCTGGTGTGTTAGAAGTTAAAGGTGTGAGCCTAGGAAAGTAGCTGGGAATAATAGAAATCAGGGGATCCAAAATCGGTGCAGAGTAGAACAGAACTATTCAAATAAGACGGCTAGATACGGTAAAAGTTACTTATGTGTGTACGAGTGATGGTTCAGGTGAGGATCGCTTCGCCGTAGGGGGGCAAATGATGATAATGAGTGTTTGACTCTTTGGAGGACGCCAGGCCGCTGCAAACAGTGATAGTACGTAAATCGTAAAGGAACTCATTTTCATCGTCGGGCAGCTTAATTGTGATTATGAGAAACGACAAAGCGGCATCCCATTTACTTCACCGTCTGTTAACAGCAGCTCACTATCGAGGGACTTGGGCTGATGTTACCTCAATGTGAAAATCTAAATAAATATGATATGAGCTTAATATATTCTTTTAAAAGCTACATTTTCGAAAAAAAAGCCGGTTTACTAAAAATCAATTCAAATTTTAATTTAATATAAGTAAATATTTATTTTAACAGCCTACTTTTATTTTTAATTGAAAAATAATCACAACTGTTCCGTTCCATCAGTTTTATAGATTAATTGCCTTCCGTTTTTAACAGCTTACCGCCACCCAGTTTTTGTCAATTAAAGGGCGATTGAATATAAATTAGAGGAAACATATGATAAAATATTAAAGTAAGTATAGAAGTGAAGCGAAAAAAGAAACATAAGAGAAAAATACTATATGAGATGTAAAAGAAATAAATAAACAAAATAATAATTAACAACAATAATCAGCAAACAATCAGGAACACAGAGCACATTCCATTAAGTAATGTTATAATCTCAAAGTGCGTGAGAATAAGCGATAGGGAAAGAAGCAAATAATAATGTATAAGAAATTCTATAAGACAGTTCCATCTTTCCACTAATTGTTTTAACTGTATAACCTACCAAGCTCAGGCAAGCAAATTGTTCTTAAAAGCGTCAAATAGTAAACTCTTAAAAACGAAAAGATCTAATGCTCCTTAAGTGTGAAAGTTGTAACACTCATGTGTTTAAGGCAGCGATTAGATTCTGAGCAAAATTTAATCTCGATACCTAAAAGCTGATAAAATAGTTTGCATAGATACAGACACACAGATCTAGGAAGCCTACGGTGCTGATCTAAGTATTGATCAAGAATAAACATACTATCTGGGATCAAGGATGCTTACGTTTATGCATTACAGAAATAAAAATACTATGTCTCGGTTCAAAAATTGAGAGGCAAAACCCTTAAATTTAAAGGCAATATATAAAGTCAAATAACATAAAGGAATAAAATTAAAAATGAAATAACAACATAATAAAAACAAAATAATAATATTACCAGAATGGAATGACATACTACTTGATAACGGGGTGGGCTGGCTTCTTCTGGTTACGCTGCTGTGATACGACTCCGTCGCACTTGTAGAAAAATCGTGGGAGTTGAAATATGCAAAACTTGGTGTGTGTTCACGTTTTTTCGCCTTCGCGGGTTTATTCAGAGTAATACATGTTTTGAGAGTACCTTAAAACTAGCCTTAATGTTACATGTTGCCAACGTGTGGTGAGTTTACGACCACTGCAGAGAGAGTAATATATAAGACGGCAGCTCCTTGTTCACTGCCTGCTTTTAGGCATGAACATACCGCCCCCTTGCAGCGTCATGCAAAAAGAAAAGGATAATTATTATTTACAAAAAGAATGGAATTCCGCTACGGAGCCCATGCTTCTATTGGTGGGCGCATGAGCCGGACAACATCCAGCCGAACACCGTGTTTTGCGCCAACGGACCTCCTTGACTCGGAATCACCCCCGACAGGATGATCTCTGAATAGATGTCAGCCCCCAACACCAGGCTAGTCGTGATTGACCGGAACCAGCGGTCGTCTGCCAGAGTAATATTCGCCGTGTTGGCGCAATGCTGCTCCGCTATGTCCTTGATGGGGGTAAGGATTTTGGTTGGCATCGCCTGAAGAATGACCTCCTTCTGGAAGTCGGAGGAGCGCGACTTGATCACGGCCGTGCACGCTCTGTCGTTACCGACCCGAGTGACGGAAAGCCCGAGGGCCGTTGCCAAGGGCGTGTCGATACGACTGAGCGGACAGCACGGGTCGACTACAGCTCGCATGTCGAATATCTTGGACCCCGTGTCAAGTCTCACAATCGCTGTCGGCAGCACTGTTGTCCGCTGCCGCTCCATGATTGACGAAAGCGACAACGGTCGTACCGAAGGTGCTGGAGATGGTGAAACGGAAGGCTGTGGGGAGCCAGGTCGAGCCCGGGGTGCCGGTCGTGTGGGTGCCAACGAGCGTGGCTGTGCCTCGTGCATGTGTAGGAGGGTGTGGTGGTCGCCCTGGCACACGTGGCTCGGTCTTTACGACGGCACGTCGCTCCCGAGTGCTGGTGAGCGAGGCATTTTGGGCAGTATTTGTTAATTAGTACGGCCCGTAATCTCTTTTCGGCCGCCAAACGCATGAAACGCTGGCATTTCCGCAACGCGTGAATACCGCGGCACACGCGGCATCGGAACGATGCCGTTCCTTTTGGGCCCTTCTTGAATTGTACCTTCTGGGGTGCCATCCTGCTGCGTAATGAAAAAGAGAACGAGACGGAAATTAGACATGGTAGGATTAGAAAGTATTTTTCGACTGGTTTCCAGTCTCTGCGGGAAGCAATATCAGCTTCGCTATTGGACGCTTAATAACGCCTCGGGCAGTTAAGACGTCGACTACTCGGACTTTGAGATCGACGCCAGGATATGTATTCTGGATACGCCCTAGGCGCCATTCATTCGATGGGAGATTATCCTCTTTGATTATGACCAAATCATTCTGTTGAAGATCTCGGGATGGCGACTGCCATTTATTCCTTTTGTGGAGTTCCTTGAGGTATTCCTCTTTCCACCTCAGACAGAAATGTTGATGAAGGGACTTCAGACGCTGCCAGCGATTCAAAATAGATGATGCGTCTGCGCCAATTTCTGGCTCAGGGTTGGATAGGAGTGGACCACCGACAAGGAAGTGACCCGGGCTTAATGCCAGCAGGTCGGTCGGGTCTTCGGACATTGGTGAAATTGGACGTGAGTTCAGGCACGCCTCTACTTTGGAGAGCAGAGTTGATAACTCCTCGAAGGTATGCTTGAACGTGGCCGTGGATTTGTAAAAGAGAGTTTTAAAACTCTTCACTCCGGCTTCCCATAAGCCACCCATGTGCGGGGCACTAGGAGGGTTGAAATGCCAAGATAAGTTCCGGTAGCTATATTTGGAGAGGACGAGATTCCTTGTAGCCTCAAGAAACTCAAGCGACAGGACCTTGGCAGCTCCGACAAATGTTTTCCCATTATCGGAGTGCATTGTCGCTGGACACCCACGCCTTGCTATAAACCTAGCGAATGCTGCCAAGAACTTTTCGGTCGTGAGGTCTGAAGTAGCTTCCAAGTGGATCGCTTTGGTGCTAAAACACACAAAGACGCACACGTACCCCTTGGCTATTAGACATGCTCAGCCTGTATAATTCTTAATATCAAAGGGGCCGGCAAAGTCAACACCGGTGTGTGTGAAAGGGCGCGAAAAGTCAGTACGCTGAACTGGTAGCTCCCCCATGAGTTGGGTCTGAAGCCGTTTTCGATGGATTATGCAAACCTTGCAGGAATTTATAGTGGATTTGACCAACACTTTGAGCTTTGGGATTCAGTATCTTGCTCGGATAAGGCGCATCATCAGCTGATTGCCCCCATGCAACGAGATTTGGTGGGTGAAGCTCACAAGAAGGCAAGAGTACGAACAGGAATAGGGCAGTATGATGGGGTGACGCTCATCATAACTAAGAGTCTCGCTGGAACGGATGTGCCCACAGGCCCGAATAACTCCGTGGTTGTCTAAAAACGGGTTAAGATTAAGAAGACTGCTGGAACGCGGGACTGGTTTCCCTTGGAGAAATCCCTTATATTCTTCCGGAAACTCAGTTCTTTGCGCGAGACTGACCAGTTTCTCTTGAGCTTTGGAGAGCTCCTTGTGATGCAAATCTGCTGAGCATGGATCTGCGCTTCCCTTACAGCGCGCTATAAAACGTAGTACATAGGCAAACACGCGTATAGCCTTTTCGAACTTGGAAAATCGTTCGAGAAAGCTGAATGCGGAACTAGCGGTCGCCACATTGACCTTGATCGGACGCTGTTCCAGATCAGTCTCGAGAGGGAATTCTATAGAGGCTAGCCACTGCTGTTGCGCACCTTGCAACCATTCTGGCCCGTGCCACCACAGTGAGCTGCCAAGTAATTCAACTGCTGACACTCCTCTGCTCGCGAGATCAGCCGGGTTGGACTCGGATCGTACGTGGCGCCACTGCTTGGAATCTGTGGCCTGAGTAATTCTGGTTACCCTGTTCGCCACAAAGGTTGACCACGCACATGGAGGCTTATTTAGCCATGCCAAAACTATTGTCGAGTCAGTCCAGTAGTAACACTCGCACTCTTTAAGCGGAAGTGTTGGAATCACTGCTGCTGACAATTCGGCTAACAATACAGCTCCGCACAATTCGAGTCGTGGGATGGACACCGTTTTTGTGGGAGCAACTCGAGTTTTTGCGGTAAGGAGGTGGACAGCGATTTTGTCCCTAGCTTCCGTGCGGACATAAAGCGCAGCGCCATATGCACGCTGAGAGGCATCACAGAACCCATGAATTTGTAGCCGGAGCTTTGGCCGGGTCTCTACCCATCGTGGAATGCGAACCTCTCCGAGGCTCGCAAAGTGGTCGAGGAATTCGTGCCACTTCGAAATAAGGTCATCGGGTAGCGGATCATCCCATCCTAGTTCCCTGAGCCATGTTTCTTGCATGAATATCTTTGCTCGGACAATGACTGGTGCTAACCACCCAGCGGGATCGAAAAGCTTCGCAATCTGCGAGAGAACTTCTCGTTTCGAAATAAGTGCTTTCGTCGGCAACTGGGAAGGTGAAAAGAAGAACTCATCAGAGTCTGCTTTCCATCGAATGCCGAGAGTTTTTGCAGCACTGGCTTCTTCTATCTCGAGGAAGTCGGATCTAAGGCGGTGCTGCTCTGGGATGACTTTGAGCAAGTCCTTTTTATTAGAAGTCCACTTTCTTAGTGGAAACCCTGCGGATTCAAGTGCATTAGAAAGTTCGGATATGCATTGCACTGCACAACTCTTAGAGTGAGCGCCTGCTAGCACATCATCAACATACATATAATTGGATATAATGTCACTTGCTAGGGGATAGCGATACTGCACATCTTTAGCTAGTTGCTGCAGTACCCTGATCGCTAGGAATGGGGCACAGTTCACTCCAAAGGTGACTGTGTTCAGCTCGAAATCTCGGAGCTCATTGTCCTTTGTTCGGAAAAGGATTCTTTGGTATGGAGTGTGTTTGGGATCCACCAGGATTTGTCTATACATTTTGGTAATGTCTGCGTTAAACACTTACTCAAAGAATCGCCATTTTAGGATCTGCATAGTCAGATCCGATTGGAGAACGGGTCCCGGATGTAGGACGTCGTTGAGACTTTTGCCGTTTGTAGACGGACTGGAGGCGTTAAACACAACGCGAAGCTTAGTAGTGGTGCTATCTGGCTTATAGACAGCATGGTGCGGGAGATAAAAATTGCCTGAGCCGTTTGTAGGGGGACTGGTCTCATGTGACCAAGGTCCGAATACTCCTGAAGGACCTTATCGTACTGCTCTTTGAGGGATGCGTTCTTATTCAAACGATTCTCATTGCGAAGGAGCTGAGCCAGTGCGATAGATCTTGAATGACCTAAGTTGATGGATTCAGGATTCTTAAAAGGGAGGGTGACAACATATCTCCCACCTTCGTTTCTCGTGATTGTCTGCTGAAACAACTTCTCACAAACTGCATCGGACTCCTTAATCAGTTTGACTGGGATATCCTCCACCTCCCAAAATTTCGTGAGAAGTTTTTCTAGCCTAACTTCTTGGCTATGCGAAATTCGAGTGGAGAACGACGAAATGTTTTTTGAACCAGTGTTGGAAATAGGACCCGTGATGGTCCAACCAAAAATCGTTTCCTGGCCTAACAGGGTACCACAAATATTGGTATATGACCCCTTAAGCAGTATTGAGGAAGAACATCAGCTCCCAATAGGACATCTATCTGGGAACTCTTATAAAAGGTGGGGTCTGCCAGTTGTATATCAGGAAGACATTCCAAAGAACTTTGTGGAATTGCGTAGGAGGGCAGATTTCCTGCCAACTTTGGAAGTACGTAGGCCGAAGTTTCAATCTGAATTCTCGGCTTAATTGGAGAGCCAATATGGAAATGGCATAAACGTTGAGGTTGAGCTGAAACAGCTCCATTGAGCCCCGAAACCTGAGCGTCAACGGACTGATACTGGGGTCGTATCAAGTTGAATAGCCGCTCAGAAATGAAGGTTGCTTCTGACCCAGAGTCTACCAATGCACGAGCTGTATATTTTGTTCCCAAAGAACATACTTGGATTATAGCCATGCCGAGGAGAACGCTATGTGTGCTTGCCGAGAAATAATTTTGGACCGTCGTTTGTGGATGAGAAGTGGACTGTAAATTGACTGGAGTGTCCAAAACTGTCCCAGAACCACCTGTTTGGCAATTCGTCGGACGATGAAGAAGAGTGTTATGACGCCCCTTGCAAGTATGGCAATTATGCGCACTAGTGCAATCTTTGAGGTGGTGACCCCTGGCGAAACAATTTAAACACAGCTTATGCTGCTTCACAGTGTCGGATCGTTCCTGGACAGACATTTGTAAAAACTTTGGGCACGTACGGATTGGATGATTTTCTTTCGCGCAAAGTTTGCAAATCTGAATTTTGGCAGTGACTTTGGCTTCAAAGGAGTTCACTCTTTTGGAAGGGGGTTCCTTTTTCGTAACCTTAACTGCCAGCTGAGGAGCTACATGGGGCCGTACATCTTCAATTGCTTCTAAGGTTCGGTACCGCTCTAAAAGGAAATTATTCAACTCACCCCAAGTCGGAATATCTGCCGTACTATGTAGAGACTGTTCCCACAGTGATAGTGTGAGTTTCGGAAGCTTCGAGGAACACATAAAAACGAGGAGACAATCCCAATTCTCAGTGGAAATATTGGAAAGTTCTAAAGCCGACAGGCACCCTTGGATGGTGCTCTGTAAATCCTTTAATGCGGCCGCAGACTCGTGAGAAATGGGTTGGACATTAAAAAGAATCCGAAGTTGGCTGTTGACTAACAGTCTCTTGTTTTCAAATCTATTGACGAGCGCTTGCCACGCTGACGCAAAACCCTCATTCGTCAGGGGGGATTTGGACACGATAGCCTTAGCATCACCACTCGTCTTTGAATTTAAATGGAATAGTTTTTCGACTGGGGTAAGACTTGGATTGTTGATATACACCGCTGTGAAAATGTCCCGGAACGTAGGCCATTTCAAATAGTCTCCGGAAAAGACTTCGGTGTCAACAGGCGGTAATCGGCAGCCTCTCGGCTGATAGGAAAGGTTCGGACTCGGAATTGGTATCGTAGCGTTCTCAATTTGCTCGCTAAGCATGGATGCACAACGCTCGTACGCCCCATAGCAATGGTCATATTTCGAAAGTAGGATTTCAGTGTCAGTAACATTGCTGAATCCCGCAGATTCGGAGAGCGCTCTTGAACAGCGCTCGAATTCCTGCTCGACCTTTTCCCACAAGGTCCGAATCTGTTCTTGTCTAACTTTGAGCGTGTGCAGTGACACGTCGGAATTGGAGGCGAATTTAGACTCAAATTGACTGAGACGATCGGTCACGGAAATGAATGTGGTTAAGGTAAACATACTCTGCATTTTTAGTTTCTGACCGACGGATCTAGTAATTAGCGGCGGAACTGTAACTGGACCCTTTGCAGATGTGGACGCTACGAATTTAGTTGGATCAGAACTAGATCTTTTATGGAGTCCGGACGGAACGGCAAGAAGACTATTTTTATCCTTGGCACTGTCACTTTGCATGCTAGGATTTTATGCAGCCAGAATAAAATAGCTTTTTATTTTTTTTTTTTTTTTTCGGACGACGTACATATATAATCAAAGATACAGTAAAGTTTGGAAGAGTGGAGTGGAACGACCAAAGAATGAATAATTAATAATAATTATTTAATACAAGGTCAGCAAAACGCACAAAAAATACTAATTTTAATAATCACGAATTATGTATATTATTATAATAATTATTATAGCATATGGAGTATTCAATTATCTTGCGATCGATAAAAAAATAAATCACGAACATATAAAAATACGTGAAAATCGGATGCTGAACGCAGCTTCAATGCTAAACGATATTATTTGTGTGAGTGCGTGGATATCGATAACTGATCGTGACGATAGTTTTGTATGTACATACAGTGAACAAAGAACTTGCAATGTTTTGTTATTATTACGAATAAATGTGACAAAAAATAGTGTTTATTTATGTTAATGAGTTATGTAATTGTATTTTGTGATCGGCCGCCTTGTTGAAATGTGTATATTTATTTATCTCTTTGTGTTGTGGCGGCCAGAATATTATTTAGTTATATTTTGTTCTTGTTGGTTATGTGCATGTTTTTATTATCATATGATTTGCATACATATGTCGGCCGCTATGTACATATGTACATATGTGCGCTCAAGTGCCGGCATATGCTTGTGGATATGTATGTACGTATGTATGTAGTTTGCAGTTTGTGTTGTTAACAAAATATATTTTGCCACTTAAGACAATTGAGGATTAACAATAAAAATATTTATATATTGTATAATATTACGTATGTATGGAAATTATTGTGGTAATGGAAAAGATTACCGAAATACATACATACATATAAATGAACAAACATATAAGTGTAGTGATATAGGAGAAACACGAATTAAGAAAAATAAATACTTGAGTTTCATCAAGAAAAAAAACTAAAATAAACTTGTCGAAGGACCAAAAAAAAATAAACTTGTGTTTTTAATTCGGAACTAGTGAAACTTCTCAATTTTTCAGAAAATAGACTTTTCACCAATATGGCGTCTTATGTACAAGGCTATGTAATGCACTTTTCTATACATAGTATGCAAATGCAAATATGGCGGCTGAATTTTTTTCTTACGCGATGGAAAAAAAAAAAATATATATGAATATAATTAATGGACTTGTCCTTTATGTGGGCATTAATAAGTTGAACGGAGTGTTCTGATAAGTAAGTACCAGCACGATAAGTAAAATATTTCTTTCGGAGAAGTTGCCACTTGGCAAAGTGCATAAATATGGAGGAAATATTACTTATCTGTGCTTTTTTTTTGGGTTACGAAGAAATCCAACGATGCTAGCTGATTTGCTGGTTTATCCAGATCCGGCTCGAAGGACCAATGATAACGGGGTGGGCTGGCTTCTTCTGGTTACGCTGCTGTGATACGACTCCGTCGCACTTGTAGAAAAATCGTGGGAGTTGAAATATGCAAAACTTGGTGTGTGTTCACGTTTTTTCGCCTTCGCGGGTTTATTCAGAGTAATACATGTTTTGAGAGTACCTTAAAACTAGCCTTAATGTTACATGTTGCCAACGTGTGGTGAGTTTACGACCACTGCAGAGAGAGTAATATATAAGACGGCAGCTCCTTGTTCACTGCCTGCTTTTAGGCATGAACACTACTTTTAAATCTTACTCCCTGCTGTATTATATGCCAAGGAAAATGGACCAAGAAAATAGATTGTGGACCTAAACAAGAACAACTTTATCTCGTTCTTTTAATGTACGAATTATAACCCACAAGAATCATAATAGAAAACAAGTAGAAACGGACGCAACCGACTGCGGCATACTCGATACCAGTATTAAAACCGGTAAAAAGAGGCCTGATTGCAAAGGGGTACGGATGCGGCAGGGGTGTACGCTACCTTAAAGATTCTCCGATGCAGATGGGGATGCCACAAGCTATATTCCTTCCAAATTTGGTGACTCTAGCTCAAAGTTTGTAAAATGTAGGGACAGGGGGGGGCTGGGGGCAGTATGTGTAGTTGAGGCATCAAAATTTTTGTTGCAGATCTTTGTGAAATGTCAATTGCTATCTTCATACCAAATTTGGTGACTCTAGCTCGAAATTTGTAATAAGTGTGTAGAGGTAGGCTGGGGGCGGTATGGGTGGGCGAGGCATCCAAATTTTTGATGCAGATCTATGTGGAATGTCAATTGCTATCTACATACCAAATTTGGTGACTCTAGCTCGAAGTTTGTAAAAAGTGGGGAAAAGGGGGCTGGGGGCGGTATGGGTGGGCGTGGCATCCAAATTTTTGATGCAGATCTGTGTGAAATTTCAATTGCTATCTTCATACCAAATTTGGTGACTCTAGCTCGAAATTTGTAAAAATTGGGGAAAGGGGGGTTGGGGGTGGTATGGGTGGGCGTGGCATCCAAATTTTTGATGCAGATCTTTGTGGAATGTCAATTGCTATCTTCATACCAAATTTGGTGACTCTAGCTCGAAAATTGTAATAAGTGTGAAAGGGGGGCGAAATGGAGGGCGTGGCTCCAAAACTTTGATGCAGATTTTTGGTGGTCGTTGCCAGCTATCTTCCCACCAAATTTGGAGGCTCTAGCTCCACAACTCTGGAAGATACACGCATTCCTGTTTTTGACGTAGCGTTTGGGTGGATGGGAGCGTCTAGGGCAATATCGGTGGGCGTGGTATCCAAACTTTTGGTGCAGTTTTTAGGGGGTCATCATCACCTATCTTGGCACCAAATTTGGTGGCTATAGCTCAAAAACTGTGGGAGTTATAGCCATTTCTGATTTCAAAATGCGGGGCGGCTGGGGGCGTAGAGGGTGGGCGTGGCTCCAAAACTTTGATGCAGTTTTTTGGGGGTCGTTAACAGCTATCTTCCCACCAAATTTGGAGGCTCTAGCTCCACAACTCTGGAAGATACACGCATTCCCGTTTTTGACGAAGCGTTGGGGTGGATGGGAGCGTCTAGGGCAATATCGGTGGGCGTGGCATCCAAACTTTTGGTGCGGTTTTTAGGGGGTCATCATGACCTATATTGGCACCAAATTTGGTGGCTATCGCTCAAAAACTGAGGGAGATATAGGCTTTTTTGACTTTAAAATGCGGTGGGCTGGGGGCGGAATGGGGGGGCTTGGCTCCAAAATTTTTGATGCAGTTTTTTGGGGGTTGCTAATAGCTATCTTCTTACCAAGTTTGGTACTTCTAGCTGTAAGGATGTGCGAAATATGTGGATTTATCGGTTTTGAGTTATCGAATTTATCGATTTGCCAACCCCCCAGTTATCGTAGAACCCCCATCTTGACACTTTAATTTACTATCCCATAGATAAAGAGAATTGGAAAGTTTCAAGTCTCTAGCTTGAAGGGTGTGGAAAAAAGTTGCGAACATACGGACGGACAGACGGACAGACACCATGACGGACATTGCACAAAACCAATATACTCTTTACCTTCGGTATCGAGTATTAAAATAGCCTAGCAAAAACTATTTACCATGAAGTCTAAACGGTCTTAAGACCATGAATCCTAAGCTAGTGAAAATTATTGTAAATGACTTGATTGCGCTCTTTTTATTAGTTTAACATACACACAAGAAGTGCTCTACAATACAACCACAAAAAAAAAGAAGAACAAATCATACCATACAATTACCAAATCAAATCTTATTCTTTGGAGCCTCCTCCACAAACAGTATACAATAAAATCAGACCCTAATCTAAAATCAAAACACAAGATCAAGAGCTAGGGTGTATAAAAAGATTAAAACAAAGAAAGACAAAAAAAAAAAAAAACTGAAAATACCAATATTTAGTGGGTATAAACAAATTCGGTGATAGTTAACGTACATTATTTTATGCCCCTTATGTAAAATACCGACTTTTACGTCATCTCGAGCTTTAGTACATCACAACCTTATTTTGCCATCCAAATTCAAGATTAATGCAAGGTTCAAGAAGAATAGAGCACATTTCAATGGTTTCATGAATTTACGAAATATCTCAGATCAATGAAAAACAAATCCTTTAGCGACAATAAGTTTTGAGCACTAAAGAAAATGAATCTCTTTAAGAAATAATTATAATAATTAAATGAAAAAATAAGACTTAATAACATGGCATCTAGAACAAAAAGGTTTTGTTCTTATTAAAATTAATAAAGCACCTACAAAAAATAAAAATAAATAAATAAATAAAATAAAAGAAAGAAAAAAATTGAAGTGAGATGTAACAAAACTGCAACTATCACAGTTAAAGAACAGTAGTAGTAGATACTTAAACCTTATATTAAACAAGTGGAAACGTTGCAGTCGGACGCAACCGACTGCGGCATACTCGATACCAGAATTAAAACCGGTAAAAAGAGGCCTGAATGCATAAGGGTACGGATGCGGCAGGGGTTTAAGCTGCCTTAAAGATTCTCCGATGCAGATGGGGATGCCACCGGCTATCTTCATACCAAATTTGGTGACTCTAGCTAAAAATTTGTAAAAGGTGTGGAAAGGGGGGCTGGGGGTGGTTTGGGTGGGCGTGTCATCCAAATTTTTGATGCAGATCTTTGTGGAATGTCAATTGTTATCTTCATACCAAATTTGGTGACTCTAGCTCGAAAATTGTATTTAGTGGGGAAAGGGGGGCTGGGGCCGGTAAGGGTGGGCATGACTTCCAAATTTGTGATGCAGATCTTTGTGGAATGTCAATTGCTATCTTCATACCAAATTTGGTGACTCTAGCTCGAAGTTTAAAAAAAATGGGGAAAGGGGGGCTGAGGGCGGTAAGGGTGGGCGTGGCATCCAAATTTTTGATGCATATCTTTGTAAAATGTCAATTGCTATATTCATACCAAATTTGGTGACTCTAGCTCGAAATTTGTAATAAGTGGGGAAAAGGGGGGCTGGGGGCGGTATGGGTGGGCGTGGAATCCAAATTTTTTATGCAGATCTTTGTGGAATGTCAATTGCTATCTATGTACCAAATTTGGTGACTCTAGCTCGAAGTTTGAAAAAGATGGGGAAAGGGGGGCTGAGGGCGGTAAGGGTGAGCGTGGCATCCAAATTTTTGATGCATATCTTTGTAAAATGTCAATTGCTATCTTCATACCAAATTTGGTGACTCTAGCTCGAAATTTGTAATAAGTGGGGAAAGGGGGGCTGGGGGCGGTATGGGTGGGCGTGACATCCAAATTTTTTATGCAGATCTTTGTGGAATGTCAATTGCTATCTATATACCAAATTTGGTGACTCTAGCTCGAAGTTTAAAAAAGATGGAGATAGGGGGCTGAGGGCGGTAAGGGTGGGCGTGGCATCCAAATTTTTGATGCATATCTTTGTAAAATGTCAATTGCTATCTTCATACCAAATTTGGTGACTCTAGCTCGAAATTTGTAATAAGTGGGGAAAAGGGGGCTGGGGGCGGTATGAGTGGGCGTTGAATCCATATTTTTGATGCAGATCTTTCTGAAAAGTCAAATGCTATCTTCATACCAAATTTGGTGACACTAGCTCGAAAATTTTAAAAAGTGGGGAAAGGGGGGTGAAATGGAGGGCATGGCTCCAAAACTTTGATGCAGATTTTTGGGGGTCGTTGCCAGCGATCTTCTTACCAAATTTGGAGGCTCTAGCTCCACAACTCTGGAAGATACACGCATTCCAGTTTTTGACGAAGCGTTGGGGTGGATGGGGGCGGCTAGGGCAGTATTGGTGGGCGTGGCATCCAAACTTTTGATGCAGTTTTTGGGGGGTCATCATCACCTAGGTTAGGTTAGGTTAGAGCGGTAGTGGGCAGGTGAGAGACCCTTCCACTCACTTAGGCCAATTGTTGGCCCATTGTGATGCCGCGATGGACTGCGTCCACAACTCCGTCTACCCGAGAACAGGGTGTGTGATACTGTTTGAGAGGGCGTGGTTCCAGCCCGAAGCATGAATAAAGGAGAGAATACTCTTGGGGGTGGTGTTCGCTATCTCTGAGAGGTCTGTTAGGAAATAGGAACCGAGAAAGCGATTTCTATTTTTGCAGAGTGCAGGACAGTCGCAGAAAAGATGGGAAACAGTTTCCTCCTCTTCCTCGTCCCGACAGCTTCTGCAGAAATCGTTAGAAGGGGCTAGTAGTCTCGCTGCATGAGATCCCACTAGCCAGTGCCCCGTAACAGCCCTCACTACGGAGGCACAACCTGATCTATTTAGGTGGATTAGGCTTGAAGAGCGCTTTTTACAGCGCGTTGGCCATGTCTGTCTGGCTATATTGCATCTACCGGTGGTGTGTTGCCACCTTTTTATTTGCTTCGCGTTCGAAATGCTCGCGAATCCTAAGTTTACAGCTGGCCATGGGCATGCCCAAACCCTCCTTATCCGAGAGGAGAGGCATGGTAGTACCATGTCTTGCCAGCTCATCCGCTCTACAATTGCCCTCGATGCCTTTGTGACCGGGCACCCATATGAGGTAGAGATCGAACTGCTCAGCCATCTCTTGCAGAGATTTGCGGCAGTTTGTGACGGATATCGAGTTCGACGATATCGCGTTGAGCGATTTGATAGCTGCTTGGCTATCAGAAAAGATGCAGATTTTGGCTGCAGAGCGTTCAATTCCTTGTAAGGATTTGAGCGCTTCTTGTATAGCGGTGATTTCTGCCTGGAAAACACTGCAATGGTCAGGTATATTAAAGGAATTATTTATGGACAGTTCTTCGCAGAAGACACCTCCCCCTACCCGGTTGTCTAGCTTTGAACCGTCCGTAAAAATTCTAATTGAGTCTGTCGGCCCTGGTATCCCTTCTCTCCACTCTTCCCTCGATGGGATAATTGAGTGGAAAGAAGTATTAAGAAACTCCTGAGGGCAGCAGTAGTCAGTTGCTAGGGGAAAGAAGCGAGTTTCCATTGAGAATACTTGAGTGACCGTGTGTCTGTGCGGTCCACTGGTTTGTTTCTCTCATGCGAAGTGCTGAGAGGGTTGCTACTAGTTTGCCCATCTGGTCGATAGGCAAAAGATTGAGTATATTATCGAGAGCCTCGTTAGGGGTTGTTCTGAGGGCTCCAGTGGCGGTCAGTCCTGCAGCGCCTGCACCTTGCCTAGCAAGCGAACTGACTTTTTCTTTGAGAGTGTTGGCCACCATACTGATACTCCGTACAGTAGGATTGGCCGAATGATGGCCGTGTACAGCCACAGAGTTATGTGGGGGGCCATTCCCCATTTCAGTCCGATCGACTTTCTGCACGTGTAAAGAGCAACTAGGGCTTTCCTAACACGCTCTTCGGTGTTAAGATTCCAGTCCATTTTGCTGTCTAAAGTGAGCCCTAAGTATTTGGCTGATTTGCTGAAGGTTAGTTCCACCCCGTCAAGGGTGGGCGGCCTAAGATTCGGGATTTTGTATTTCCTAGTAAAGAGGACAAGATCAGTCTTCGCTGGGTTCAGTCCGAGTCCGTTTTTCTTTGCCCAAGTGGACAGAGTGCGAAGCACTTCGGTCATGCGTTCGCACAGGGTTTGGGGGAATTTTCCCGAGAAGACAATCGCAACGTCATCCGCATAGGCAATCACCCTGCAGCCACCTCCCTCAATGGAGCGCAGCAGAGAATTTACTGCCACGTTCCAAAGGAGAGGAGAGAGAACTCCACCTTGAGGGGTGCCTCTGCAGACGGACCTGGAGATTGTCGTGGAACCGAGAGTTGACCTGACGATCCTGCGTCTTAGCAGTTGATCGATCAGATGCACAGCACGGTGCCCGACACCCAAACCCGTTAGCGCCTCTGTGATTGCCTCTGGGTTGACGTTGTTGAAAGCACCCTCTATGTCAAGGAAGGCGACTAGAGAATACTCCTTCCGGTGAAGCGATTTTTCCACTGTGGAGATTACAGCATGAAGTGCTGTTTCCGTGGATTTCCCTTTTTGATACGCATGTTGCGCACGGGAGAATTGATGTGTCGGTATCGAATTCCTTAAGTGAAGGCCCAGCACCCTTTCAAAGGTCTTGAGTAGGAAGGATGTTAGGCTTATTGGACGAAAGTCCTTGGGAGTTGTGTGGGAGGCTTTGCCCGCCTTTGGAATGAAGACGACTTTGGATTCAAGCCAGGGCGTTGGGATGAATCCCGTCGTCCAGACTCCAGTGAAAATTTGTAGGAGCCAGTTTAAGGCAGTCTCACCTGCATGCTGCAGTTGGGCTGGAAAGATGCCGTCTGGCCCTGGGGATTTGATGGGCATGAAGCTGTTGATAGCCCATGAAATTAATTCTTTAGTCAGGAATTTTGTGGAAGGTCTATCCATATGAACCCCTGTGATTGTCTGTGGGATTGCTACTGCTGAGCAGCCCAGAAAATGAGTTTCCATCAAGAGTTCCAAGGACTCAGAGCTGGACGAAGTCCATGAGCCATCTGGTTTTTTAAGAAAGCCTACCGATGGGGTGGTTTGAGAAAGAACTTTTCTGAGCCTTGCGGCCTCAGTGGTACTTTCGATACTAGAGCAGAATGTCTGCCATGAGGAGCGTTTAGCTTGTCTGAGTGCCTTCTTATAGGAGGCGAGGCTGGTTTGGTAGAGACTACATGACTGGTCATCTCCGAGAGACCTAGCTTTATTAAAAAGCTTGCGTGATGTCTTACGCAGCTCACCCAGTTGGGGAGACCACCATGGTGGCTTAGTCTTACCTCTGGGTTTGCTACGGGGGCACGACTCGTTTAGGGCGGACTCGCATGCCTCCGTAAGCTTTTTTATAAGTAGGTTCATCATCACCTATCTTGGCACCAAATTTGGTGGCTATAGCTCAAAAACTGTGGGAGATATAGCTATTTCTGATTTCAAAATGCGGGGGGGCTGGGGCGGAATGGGGGGCGTGGCTCCAAAATTTTTGATGCAGTTTTTTGGGGGTTGCTAGTAGCTATCTTCTTACCAAATTTGGTACTTCTAGCTGTAAGGATGTGCGAAATATGTGGATTTATCGGTTTTGAGTTATCGAATTTATCGATTTGCCAGCCCCCCAGTTATCGTAGAACCCCCATCTTGACACTTTAATTTACTATCCCATAGATAAAGAGAATTGGAAAGTTTCAAGTCTCTAGCTTGAAGGGTGTGGAAAAAAGTTGCGAACATACGGACGGACAGACGGACAGACGGACGGACACCATGACGGACATTGCACAAAGTCAATATACTCTTTACCTTCGGTATCGAGTATAAACAGCTAACAAAGTCATACTTTTCGAAACAGTGTAAGACTCATGTCTCGAACTGTTAAGCTAGTTCAATGCACTTCCTTATTAAATGTAATAAAAATGAGGAGAATAAGAAATAAAATATTCTCATCCATCAATTAAAAGAAATTAATAACGAAATTTTCTTAGTTTAAGCAATGAGTTTGGAAATATAAAAATCTTACATAATCACTAAAAAAGTAGAAAGGTATATAGGTTGACAGTTAAAATATATTAAAGCAATCAATTATAAAGTGAAAAATCAATGTCCGATCGATTTCCCTGTTAAAATTAAGCTAACGTATTAAGGTCAATAATACAATCTATCTCGTTTTAAGCGTAAAGTCTAGTCAAAATAGCTAACATAACATAAAATTTTAAAAAATCAAAAGAATACTAAGTTGGTGAAAACGATTAAGTATTACACAAATTAAGATAGGGTATCAGACAACATCAATAGAAGAATTTTTGAAGTCAGTAAAAGAGTACAAAATACATTCTTTATACATTTTTATCGTAAGTAGCATACTGGGAAAGAATATAGTAAAAACCGTTTGTATAAAAAAAAAAAACAATCCAGCTGCTTAGAACATCTTACTGTTTTCATTTTCTTTATTTTAGAAATTTAATTGATATGTGAGTTTGATGAAATAATTTAAGTCGAGTATAAGAAATAGTTTGACGGATATCTTAAATATGAAAAGTGTCATTTGACGAAAATCTTTTAGCGAGCAGACGGAAAGTTAAGGAAAAGATTATTTGTTAAGCCTAAAAGATTACCTTAAAGAATTTAAAAAATGTAAAAGGCAAAATAAATTATTACTGAGATAGAACAGAATCAAATATATGGGTATTAAAAAAAAAAAAAAAAAATAATAATAAATTCAATTAACGATGAAGTATAAATATTAAGATCTAAATAATTTTGCTGAAACATGATTTATTATACCAGCTACATGAACTTCTTTAAGCTTTTAAAATAGTGACATACATAAAAGCATTCTTAGATATGTATATAGTGAGTACTAGAACTTAGGCTTATAATATGGACTTAAAAAGCTTTTTATCAAGCCGAAACAAAATCATGGAGTATGACTTGTGTGTTCTACCGGCTATAACTATATGTCATTAATATAAATGTTCGGTGTTTGTGTTTGCTTAATCCCTCAACGGAACAAGCTTAATATAATTCTCAAATTTAACATACTGTAAAAATCTATGAAAAAAAAATAAACTAAATAAATTAAATTAAAACATACCTATAAGAAAAACATAATTTGATAGTTTACTAACAAAGTAAAAAAAATTAAAAAGTTATACTAATTAGCTCTATACAAGTAACAGAAGTCAGTGAAATAATCAAAACAGATGTATGCAAATAAAGGTAAGAAACGTAAGTAGCGAAAAAGTGGGTAGTGCGTTAGAAAGAGGGACATTCAATTAACATACCACCTGCATTTCATAGACGCTCGTGTATAGAATCGCATAAAGGAGCGTGTTTTAATATAATAATATAAGCAGGATCGCTTTCCCCCTATAGGCTATAGCACTTTCACCCTCTAACACTTACTCCCTCTAGCACTAACTCTCTCTTTCTCACTCTAACACTTTCCCCCTCTTACACCTTCCCCCTATAACATTCCAATCTAAATCTGCAAGTCTCAATACTCTTGTTTAAAAACAATATTTTCATCTTGCTGCTGCTGCGTAGGAAAATTTCCATCCCTTTCTTACATAACCCCCACGAATGTTGTAGTTGTTGACAATAACAATGCACGTGTGCAGAGCAACGTATTTAAAAACAGGAGCACACTTGACTCTAACAATAATTGGTTTAAAAGTTAAACCTGATCCTGTCATTCTCACAGCCATAAAGATCAATGTATTGATCCTGCCGCTGCTACTGCTGCTGCTGCTGCGTAGGAAAATTTTCATCTCTTGTTCACAGAACCCCAGTACATCGAACAAACGTTCGCTTTTCTCTATTCTCTATCCTTACTTCCTTTGATCACTGGTTATCACAACCATAAACATTCATTTTTTGACGTGTGTTGCAGGTTTATAATGCAACGCACGTCAAACAGGCGCCCTCTCGACTCTCTCTTATCTATCCTTTCTTCCTGTGCACACTGCACCTCATGACCATAAACAGGTTTACAATGCCACGCACGTCAAAGAGGTGCACAATTGACTCTAACACTAGTTAGGCAAATAACCAAATCTGTTCCTCTGATCACTGCTTCTCAAGATGCTGCTGGAAAAGTGGTGGCCTAGGAATGTTAATCCTTTGTTCTCCACCCTAGTCTAATCAAAGGAGGGACACGATCATTGGAAAAAGGTCATAAATTATAATATTGTAGGGGTCAAAAAACAAGGGGTCATAAAGGTCATAAAATTTAATGGGGTCATAAAATTTCATGAGGTCATAAATTGTCGGCATCCTTTGTGTCGTAGAACCGGCAGTTCCCTACTACTAATGATTCAAAAAAAAAAAAAAATCAAAGACATGCAAATAAAATAAAACTCGTTCAAAACAATACAAATATCAACAAGTCAAAGTGAAATTAAATATGGCTGTGCAGCCAGCACCGGCCACGTGAACGAGACTTCATAATGATAAATGCCTGTGCAGCCAGCACCGGCCACGTGAACGAGACATCAATGCCGACAATAAACAAAAAACAAGCATAAACCATTCATGAGCGACGACCCATCGTTCGTCAACGCTGCTCCCGTCGAGCAAAGGGACGCACCAACGCTACAAGAAGCTTTGGAGGTGTGTCCAAACGATGGAACGCGCCCACTCACAATAGCTGAGTACAGGGCAAGAAACACCAAGAAGACACCAAGGAAGAAGAAACGAGGAGGACGCATAAGAAAACTTATGCAAGAGCGCCGCCTCGAACTGGATCTGTTGAAAACAATCAACAACGACGAGGAGCAACAACTTCGGCCAAGAGCGAAGCAACGCAAAAGGGCTGCTAAATGCTAAGCCCCGATGCCATTATAATTAAACATCTATAACCTAACCAGATGCACCGAAAGGTGAAGTTAAAAACCAACTAACCACTGTTAGGCTGATACAAAAAACATATGATCGGATTTTTAATTTTATAAATAACAAGTAGAAACCTGATTAGCCTGATTGCAAAGGGGTACGGATGCGGCAGGGGTGTACGCTACCTTAAAGATTCTCCGATGCAGATGGGGATGCCACCAGCTATATTCCTTCCAAATTTGGTGACTCTAGCTCAAAGTTTGTAAAATGTAGGGACAGGGGGGGGGCTGGGGTCAGTATGTGTAGTTGAGGCATCAAAATTTTTGTTGCAGATCTTTGTGAAATGTCAATTGCTATCTTCATACCAAATTTGGTGACTCTAGCTCGAAATTTGTAATAAGTGTGGAAAGGTAGGCTGGGGGCGGTATGGGTGGGCGAGGCATCCAAATTTTTGATGCAGATCTATGTGGAATGTCAATTGCTATCTACATACCAAATTTGGTGACTCTACTTCGAAGTTTGTAAAAAGTGGGGAAAAGGGGGCTGGGGGCGGTATGGGTGGGCGTGGCATCCAAATTTTTGATGCAGATCTGTGTGAAATATCAATTGCTATATTCATACCAAATTTGGTGACTCTAGCTCGAAATTTGTAAAAATTGGGGAAAGGGGGGTTGGGGGTGGTATGGGTGGGCGTGGCATCCAAATTTGTGATGCAGATCTTTGTGGAATGTCAATTGCTATCTTCATACCAAATTTGGTGACTCTAGCTCGAAAATTGTAATAAGTGTGAAAGGGGGCGAAATGGAGGGCGTGGCTCCAAAACTTTGATGCAGATTTTTGGTGGTCGTTGCCAGCTATCTTCCCACCAAATTTGGAGGCTCTAGCTCCACAACTCTGGAAGATACACGCATTCCCGTTTTTGACGAAGCGTTGGGGTGGATGGGGGAGGCTAGGGCAGTATCGGTGGGCGTGGTATCCAAACTTTTGAGGCAGTTTTTAGGCGGTCATCATCACCTATCTTGGCACCAAATTTGGTGGCTATAGCTCAAAAACTGTGGGAGATATGGGCTATTTTGACTTTAAAATTCGGCGGGCTGGGGGCGGAATGGGGGGGCGTGGCTCCAAAACTTTTGATGCAGTTTTTTGGGGGTTGGTAATAGCTTTCTTCTTACCAAATTTGGTACTTCTAACTGTAAGGATGTGCGAAATATGTGGATTTATCAGTTTTGAGTTATCGAATCTTTCGATTTGCCAGCCCCCCAGTTATCGTAGAAGCCCCATCTTGACACTTTAATTTGTTATCCCATAGATAAAGAGAATTGGAAAGTTTCAAGTCTCTAGCTTGAAGGGTGTGGAAAAAACTTGCAACCATACCAAAACTTGCAAAAAACTTTACCTTCGGTATCGAGTATAAAAATTGTAAGCCGATCATATGCAAAATAACCTCTTATTTCCGTCTCTGTAAAACAAAATTTAAAAATAAAATTAAAAAGATTATTTGTATGAGGGAAGAATTGTCCAAGAAGAACTTTTTGATTTTAATTCACTGCATTTTTCAATAAATTCGTATGCAAACAACAAATAAATACGAAAATTTTTATAAATTAACTTTAGCCAAAATGGGCATTGTAGATGTTAAGACTGTCGATTCGACAGCAAATAATATAAACAAAGTAGATGTTTCGTCACCAGACTTACAATATATGCTCATTTTGATTGGCATTATAGTAGCACTGATGATCTTAAACCTACTTTTCAAAGTTTACACATCACACAAAAAAAAGTCTTAAGAAAAAATACACTTCACTGAGCAAAGGAACAGATCTAGACAAAATTTAGAAATGATTAATGAAATAATTAACAAAGTATATACTGAACACCCAAATTTTCGTATTCAAGCAATACAAACTCTTTAAAAATTCTCTGAATATATAACTATACACAAACTCGTGAATGAACTTATGAAACATTACGGATTAGAATCAAGTCCATTATACATGTGCAGTAAAAAAGAAAAAGCACAAGTATTACAAACATTACCGTACGTTAGAGTAACATCCCATTTTAGGCCCAACGGAAATATTTCTTGTGCGTTTGTACAAATAAAAATATAAAAACGGTCAATGCAACATTCCTATCAAGATAAGAACTATTTTTTTTTTCCATAAAATATGGAATGGAGTGAATTATCAAAAAAAATCCAAGACATTAAAGAGACCTTTGAAAGATCGTACAAATGCATCAATAAGGACACTCCAATTAAAGTCGAAACGTTGATACACCATGTCACAATCCTTATTAATCAATACAGCGCAATAGTAGAAAAAGTAAAAACTCTCAAACCAAAACTTACAGAAGACCATTACAAACAGTGCACAAAAGTACTTCAATCATTGAATAACCGATTACAAAATATAAGCAACAGGCAAAACATTGAAATAAATGTACCTGAAGATTTAAGCTTACCTGCTGATTTTAATAAAAGTCAGTTGAAAGACTTAGACGAATCCCAACTGCTTAAAGATATTGATATAATTGAAACAATAGAAAAAATAAAAATCACAAATATGACCGACACAGCAGCCGCCCAGAGGGCGTACATAAAAGACATTTCAAATGCTGTGCCAGAATTTGATGGAAGAAAAATCCATCTACAAAGATTCATTACAGCAATAAAATTGGTTGATATGACAAAAGGGTCATATGAAGCAATAGCAATAGAGGTAATCAAGTCAAAAATAATTGGCTCAACCCTCTGCAAAATCCAAGACG
Source organism: Scaptomyza montana (assembly GCA_018904305.1). Lineage (NCBI taxonomy): Eukaryota > Metazoa > Arthropoda > Insecta > Diptera > Drosophilidae > Scaptomyza > Scaptomyza montana. The sequence continues at coordinate 203,333 of JAEIGR010000129.1, read as the reverse complement.
AAACAACAATTGTGGCAATAATAAAGAAATTGCAAGACACAATTGTCGGTGAAACATCCGACGTAATAAAAGCGAAACTGGCAAATGTCTATCAAAAAGGCAAAACAGCCACGCAATTTACCAATGAAATCGATAATCAACGAAAATTGCTTGAATCTTCGTATATTGATGATTGATTACCATCAGAGCATGCTGATGAATTCAGCACTAAAGAAGCGATTAAAACCATGATCAAAAATACTGATCATGGCAAGCTAAAGACAATAATGGAAGCTGGTACATTCACAACCATGAATGATGCAATCAGCAAGTACATTAATTGTAGCACAGAAATAACAGGTAGCCACAACTCTATACTATTCGCCCAAAGAGGCCATAATTATAATAATTGTTATGTATAACCAAATGTATAATTGATAACCTTATACTCCTTTATACTATGCACAAAATATGTACACCGTTTACAACACACATATTATTACTATCTGGCAACATTGCACTAGTTTCGATTATATTGTGGCTCTCATGAATAAATCAGTCTGTAACCAGCACTCAGCGTGATCGTTTCTGTCTGCTCCTCTCAAACATAACAATTGGCGACGAGGTAAAAGAAGAATAATCAGCCACAAGAATACAACATTCTTGTGTATAACAGTAAAATCAACCGTAAGAATATCACATTCTTCTGTATTATTGTGTCGCGTAGTCGTTGATCTTCATCAGGATGGCGGCAGACGAAAAATTAATAGAGACAATACTTTCGCAACAGCAAGAATTTACATCTATTATACAGCAACAACGCACATGGATTGAATCTATGATGGAACGAAATGCTTCAACAGCAGCTAATTCACCAGCACTTCAAAGTGAATTATCTATGTGTCCTCCGTTTCATAAATTTGACAAAGAAAATCAAAATTGGGAATCATACCTTGAACAATTATCGCAGCACTTTAACGCATACTCGGTTAGTGCAGATCAAAAACAGAAAGCATATTTCCTTTCATGGTGTGGTGTTAATATATTCGAGCTTTTAAAAAATCTATTCGGTAGCAATAACTTAAATGTATATACATACAAAGAGCTCACAGACAGACTAACGGAACATTTCACTAGAAAACGGCATGTTGTCGCGGCTCGCTACGAATTTTTCAAGAGAGAAATGAAGCAAACACAAACACACAGAGAGTGGGTAGCCGACTTACGCGGAATCGCTCGTGAATGCCAATTTGTGTGTAACGCTAACGGTTGTTTGTCAAAATATGTAGATGAAATGATACGAGATCAAATCATAGTACATACGCCTTATGACGCAGTTCGAGCGTCTGCTCTTCAAAAGTCACAGCCAACTCTTGAAGATGTGATCATAGTTGCAGAAACCTATGAGACAACAACCAAAACCGTTGCGTCACTAAAAGAGAGCATGCCGAGACAGGATCCAATAAATGCGATCCACACATATACAAAAAAGGCAGCAAGCAGTGGAAGTGTTGCCAGACCATACAAAAGTGACTTAAAGTCTTGCTCTGGCTGTGGTGAATCTCATAAAAGGGAAAAATGCAAATTTCGTGACGCAGTCTGTCGCAAGTGCGGAAAAAAAGGGCATATAGCTGTAGTCTGCATGTCAAAGGACGTCAAGTCAAATAATGCGCAGTATAAAAAAGCAAGCAAAAACGAAGCACATGAAATAGAAAATATCGAAGTTGTACACAGTGTCACAGGTCTAGTAAAAAGCCAACAGAACAAAAAAGTAATTGATCTTGAAATACTCAACCAAGTAATTTCATTTCAAATGGACTCCGGAGCCACAGCATCAGTGATAAACTCCAATACATACGCACTGTTAAATAAGCCAAAATTGCACAAGTGTTCCCGAGTATTACATGCGTTTGGACATACACCAATACCATTACTAGGTGAATTGCACACTGTCGCAAAGTGTGGTGAAAAAGAAAAGCAAATAACGTTAATCGTGGCGAACATAGAAACATCATCCAATCCCTTTGGTATCGACTTATTTAACATATTTGGATTCGATATTATGCAAGTATCTAACATTTATGAGGTGCAAAATACAAGAGTAATTGACCTCTGCAAAAAATACAGTGAAGTGTTTGAACCAGCCATGGGTGTCATAAAAGACTTCAAGGCCAGCTTTTTTTAAAATCTTCGGCAACTCCAAAGTTTTATAAAAGCCGCCAAATTCCGTTCGCACAGATGGACAAGTTTAAAGCAGAAGCAGACAGACTTACCCAAGCAGGAATTTGGAAACCAATAAAATTCAGCAATTGGGCATCCCCAATTGTACTCGCACCAAAGCCAGGTGGCGATATTCGTATATGTGGCGATTTTAAGCAGGCGGTTAACGCACAAATCGACGTAGAACAGTACCCGTTACCGACGAAAGAAGCACTTTTCCACATCATACGCCATGGTAAGCAGTTCAGCAAAATAGATCTTAAGGATGCATATCTTCAGATGGAGTTGGATGAAGCTGCAAGGCAAATCATGGTCGTGAACACACCGTTGGGCCTATTTCAATATCAGCGTCTACCATACGGAATTGCCAGTGCACCAGCAATCTTCCAGAGATATCTCGAGCAACTTCTAAAAGGGATAGAAGGTTGTGGCAACTATTTAGATGACATCATCATCTCCGCACCTACAATCGACGAACATCTAAAGCGAATCGACCAAGTCCTTAGCACTCTCAAGGAGAACGGCATCAGATGCAAAAGGCAAAAATGTTTCTTTTTCAAAGACGAAATCGAATATTTGGGGCGAAGAATCAGCGCAAACGGAATTCTTCCAGACAGCTCAGGCTTAGAGGCAGTTAAACTTTTGAGTCCGCCGTCTAATTTACAACAATTGGAAGCATTCATGGGTAAAGTAAATTATTATTGTAACTTTATTCCAAACTATTCGCAGTTGGCTGCTCCCTTGAATCAACTTCGAAGGAAAGACGTAGACTACTATTTTGGTCTACAGCAGCAACAAGCTTTTACAGCTCTCAAGTCTCACATCGTCAACGCAACGCAGCTAGCCCATTTTGATGAAAAATTACCGGTTGTCCTTGCCACAGATGCCTCATCTTTTGGCATCGGGGTAGTCCTTTCGCATCTTCAACCCGATGGCGGAGAGAGACCCATTGTGTTCGCATCAAAAACGTTAGACAAACATCAGGCTAAGTACAGCCAAATCGAAAAAGAAGCACTTTCCATTATATTCGGCGTTAAACGTTTCCACCAATATCTTTACGGAAGAAAGTTTATTCTACTTACAGACCATAAGCCGCTCGTAACTATTTTTAATCCAGGCAAGCACCTTCCGTTAATGACTTCAAACAGGCTACAACGCTGGGCTATCATTCTTATGGCTTACAATTTCGAGATACAGTACCGATCCACATCTGCTCATGGTAACGCAGATGCTCTTTCACGCCTTCCAGTAGGTACAGATCCAGACTTCGATAAAAAAGAAGAAACTTGTCACACTGTAATTGAATTGGCACCACCAATTAATTCAGAGACCATTCGCAACCACGTGGATAAAGACAAACTTCTAAAACAAGTCCTACAATATGTCTCTGCAGGATGGCCAGAAAAAATTCAGCAATGCAACGAAGCCTTATTGCCTTACTTTAACCGGAAATTTGCTCTCACCATCAACAATAAGTTGCTTTGCCTACACAAAGACGCAAATCGTGTAGTAATTCCAGCCAGTCTACGTGCTCATATCCTGAAACTTTTACATGAAGGTCATTGGGGCATTGTTCGAATGAAACAGTTAGCTAGGCAACATGTTTGGTGGCCTACCATAGACGATGACATAAAAAACATAGCGCAGTCATGCGATATCTGCAAAAGGAACAATCCAGCACCACCAAGAGAGTTCCAAAGTTGGCCAGCAGCAACAACAGCATGGGAGCGTATCCATGTCGATTTCGCAGGCCCAATTTTCGACGCTATGTGGTTTATATGCGTAGACGCCTACTCACAGTTTCCATTTGCAGTGCAAATGTCGTCTACAACCACAGGTAACACGATCGCTGCATTATCCTCAATTTTCGCTATAGAAGGATACCCAAAGACCATGGTTAGCGACAACGGTCCACAGCTTACGGCTGACGCTTTCAAAGAATTTTGTAAGCTACACGGTATAAAACATATAACAACAGCTCCGTTCCACCCAGCATCCAACGGATTAGCAGAACGTTTTGTGCAGTCCTTTAAGTGCTCAGTCAAGAAGAACCTGCAAGACGGTATACCACTACGAGTAGCAGTTACTAAATATCTTGCTTCTTACAGGTTCACTCCTAATGCACAAGGGAAAACCCCTGCTGAGTTAATTCACGGTCGACCAGTCCGTACCATTCTAAGTCAACTTTTCGAGCAGCCTATAGAAGCTAAGCAGCAAGTAACAAAGTACGTTCCAAATCAAATGGTCTACGCTCGAAATTATTCAAGGGGAAAAAAGTGGATTGAAGGCATTATCGACCGTCCAATTGGAAAAATGCTTTTTATCGTTAAAACCAATAATGGTTTTATCAAGCGCCATTTCAACCAGTTGAAACCAAAGTTGTCAGCAAACAACGACACCGGGAGATCTCCAAATTTTTCATGGGTTCCTGAACTACCACAGCCAGCGTACAGCCAAGCACCACAACGACTAGATCAACCGTTAACTATGCCAGCTGTTCAGCATCCTGGTCCTGTTGCTGGTCCTCCTGAGAACGTAGCTGCGTCCAACCAACAACCGATGCGGGTACAACAAACACGACGTTATTCGGGCATACCAGTACGTCAAAGCACCCGGGTTCGCCAAGAAGTCAATCGTTACAAGCCTAAGGACTTCAGAAAACCAAACCAGTCATCTCGCTCATAAATTAAAGGAGGAGATGTGTTATGTATAACCAAATGTATAATTGACAACCTTATACTCCTTTATACTATGCACAAAATATGTACACCGTTTACAACACACATATTATTACTATCTGGCAACATTGCACTAGTTTCGATGATATTGTGGCTCTCATGAATAAAGCAGTCTGTAACCAGCACTCAGCGTGATCGTTTCTGTCTGCTCCTCTCAAACATAACAATAATAATAACTATGGTAATTATAATAATAATTACAGAGGCCAAAACAGAGGTCAAAATAGAGGAAACTCTAGAGGCCGAGGCCGTGGCAACTCAAATAGAGGCCAAAGTAACAATAGCAATGTGAGGATTACCCAGGAAGCTTCGGGAAACTCCCAGACACCTTTAGGTACCCAACAATAAATACAACGGTTCATACAGTAAATTTTAGTCTCAATATATTTGTTTCATTTAACCACGTGTCAACCGGTAAAACACTTACCTTTTTAATAGATACAGGTGCAGACATTTCAATCATTAAAGAAACTTCTGATGTCTTTCATGACATCCAATTAAATAACGTAATAAATATTCAAGGCATTAGTAAAGAAATATTAAAATCCAAAGGTCTTGCATCAATAGAGATACAGACAGGCAAATATATAATTCCACACAACTTTCATATAGTTGATCTAGAATTAGCTATACCATGCGATGGAATAATAGGCATTGATTTCATTCAAAAATTTAATTGTCAACTTGATTTCAAACCATCGGAAGACTGGTTAATAATTAGACCCAATAATTTAAAATATCCGATTCATGTCCCTATTACATATGATTCTGGTAAGAATTCAATTACTCTACCAGCAAGATCACAAATTGTCCGAAAAATTACGTTAATTTCAAATGACGATAATATTTTTATTCCAAACCAGGAAATTCAACCTGGTGTATATGTTGCAAACACAATTGCAACATCCAAAAATACAATTGTCCGTCTATTAAATACAACAAATACAGATCAATTTATTACAATTAATAATTTACAACACGAATCACTTTCGAACTATGATGTAGTTCAAACAAACACAGAAAACAGAGAAAAAGCCGTCCTATCTCAATTATCCAAAAATTTTCCGCCACAATTTAGAAAACAATTAAAAACTCTCTGTATCGAGTATAGTGACATACTCCGTCTTGAAACCGAATCAATCACAACAAATAATTTGTATAAGCAAACATTAAGACTAAAAGATGATGAACCAGTGTACAGTGACTCACAGCTTAACCCTCAAGCACTTAAGAGTGCCTCAAGACACTTATCACATTATATTCTTTAAAAAAAAGTGGTTGGGTTTGATTTAAACTAAATACTTTTGGCGGGTCCCTAAGATCGTGGCAATCATATGTTTAAAAGCTTTCAGAGCTTTTTGAAGCTTTAACGGTACTTTTACTTTGACTTGCACAGAACATATGTTATTCCGCGCGAAAAATTGTACGTGGAACGTGCCGCAGATTGCTGGTTTTATTAAAGTGTTAAGACTTATATATAAGTAATCTGTATTTTTTTCGTTAAAGGTATGTTCATTCTTAGTCAAAATCAAGTTTCACATTTGTGAATCTATAAAAGTTGTGCGTTGGAGCAGTGAAATAGCGATAAGTGCTTTGAGACACTCTTGGGCCGTTGGGCGTACTTTTTTGCCGAAAATATTTCACATCGACAAGGCGTTTTTACATGGCAAGTTTTGTTTAGTGCATAATTTTTCTTCACAGAAATTGAGTTTGAAAAGAAAAAATGTCTCATTCAATGCAAAAACGCTACAAATTGTCGGATTTGACGGATGAACAACTTTTGGACATGTTCGATTCTGTCAATTCCGACGATGAATTGTCAAACGTTTCAAGTGACGAGGATGGTGACGACTTAAATTTGGAAAATGCACTAAACGCAGCACTGAACGACGCTTCGGCTGTGGACTTGACCCTTGACATTAACTTGGACACTGTCGAAAATGTTGAAACTACGCTGGAGGAGCCTACTCAGAAAACATTAAAAGAACTCGATCGTTCTTGCCATCATTTGAACATGGAGCACCTATACTTTAGCCGTCTTCTGGTGGCTTCAATGGTTTGGGTAAGCGGCGCTAAGCCGTAAAATGATATTCAACTTATTTATTTATTTGTATAGGCATTGAATCAATTTTGAAAGATCGAATCAAAATTATATGGCGAAAGCAATCGATGCAGATGCATATCAATGACATAGCCTTTCAGGGAGACTCAAAGCTGCCAGCTTATATAATGGATCTCGAAACTCCATTAAAGATCTTTTGTTGCTTTTTCGATACTGTACCTGTAAAAGGTGTGTATGTATTGATAGCATCCAGTACAAACTGACTGCTTAATTCTTGTCGCAACTGGCACTTGTAACCAGGTGGACTGCGGAGAATAATGAATGTATCTTTGTAGGTTGTACTAAGAACACTGATTTTATTAACGAAAAGTAACAATATTTATAGGAAATAATAGCTTAGTTTTACAGTTTATTGGTGTCAATTAAAATTAGGTTATTGTGTACTCAGCAGTTACTTGCAATGCAGAATAGCATATTTAGCGACTACCGGGTTGGCTGACCGCTATTGTTGCGACATATTGCATGCATTGTGCAGTCAGCGATATTCTGTGTGTTCAGCATAATTTGGTGTTGCTTAAAGTTTTATTGGGTTAATAAATGTAGCGTATTGTGTATGGTCTTGACCTAGTTTTACATGTGTTAATAATTTGTGTGTCATTCTTACATAGCTATGTGCAGTTATTTGATATCTTATAATATAAATGTGTGCTGACTTGTTTATGACTTAACATTCTCCCGGCCGTTGAAACGGTTTTCAACCATCCTCTAAATCCAGTGTAAATCGTCTTGGGGATGCTGAAGGTTCTGACGGGTTGACTGCTTCGTTCCTAGTGGCTGTGGGTGGACAAGTCCATCGTCGTTGCGTCCGCATTGCATATGCACATAGTATTATGACAGATATCACTAGTGCAGCGTAAGCGGCTATGTGATGATGTTGGACCGAGCTTATTTGGTTGGGCAGCTCTTCTTTGTTGAGTGTTGCCAATTTTACCTTTAGGTCATCTAGATCCTTGTCGTCTTGTGGGTTGTAATCCGAGATGTTGAGAGTTGTCTCTGGTACCTTTGTTATGTTTGGTTGGATAATGTCACCAAAGCGGGCGTAGCCTTGTCTTATTTGACTCGTGACAGTGCCAAAGGTATTGATGCTAATGTCTGTGTTGCGTGCAGTACAGCCAGGTGATAGCGACAGTAATCCACTGTTTTGTAGTTGGATAGTTGACGGTGTTCCGTTGCAAACTGCTTGAAGCTCCACTTTCGAATGTGTTGCGAAGATCCAGTTGTTCTGCTGTTGTGTTTTTTCCCATACCATTTTGGTTGTTCTGTAAGTTACGTGACACGTCGTTGGTGTCTTGTTGGTAAACAGTTGAAACTCACATCGGTTGTTTACATCAAACACAGCTTGATGATCAAAGCATATGTATTTTTCGATGTGTATTGTACGGCAGCTGTGTAGATCATCTTGTGTAAGTCCCATGAATTGATCTCTGTGGTTGTTGACACCTATAATAGGTGTTTTTAGCTCGAACAATCTCCAACTAGTTGTGTTCCACACTGGAATTGGCACCATATTAAATAGCTCGAGTATCGATGTTGACACTAGGGGTAATATTACTCTGAATATCACATGAGTGTCGGTGGCTGTGCCTTCTGCTCGCATAATCCTGTATAGTTGAATTACATTAGATGATGTCACGGGTACCATTTGATCTGGTGGCAAATGATCCCGTATTTGATCCAACTGATCCCTTAATTGTTTAGGGGAGATCAACATTGGGCTTATTGTATGGTGGTGAACTCCAGTTAGTACGTCCACTATTTCGGATTGCATGCGCTGAAGAGATGCTGCTAGCAATGTCAATTGAGTTGTCAATGCCACGTAGTTTTCTGTGAGTCGTGCGCCAGTGTACTTTCCTCTGCTTTGGCTAATGGCGGCTACTTGTTGTTCAAGTAGTTTTAGACGTTTGTCCGATGTTGTCCTGGTTTTCTTAACAACGTTAATGGTTGAGTCAAGTACTGAGGTTTGGTTTCTCAGCAGTGTCAGTAGAAATTCCTCGTTCTTTTGCACCTTCTCTATGACCTTAGTCATTTTATTGGCATAGTCTGAGTCTAAGACTCCAAACAGACTGTTCGCAATATTACCCACTGCATCAAATGGGGAGCGGCGTTTCCGAGTATGTTCCATGAGACCATTTGCCATTTGTAATTCATCATACAAGTGTCGATAGTGCTGTGATATTGCGTCACATGTGTGGTTGTTGTTTAATTCTGGGCATATGTACTGGAACTCCTTGATGCCTGAATTAAACGTGTTCATGTCTCTCCAGTATGGATCCAATTCATAGTAAATAACTATGGTCCAGTCGGATATTGCTCTCATCGTTGTACCAATTTTTTCATAATATACTCCTGGTTTCGTGTCGAACCTTGTCATCGATACTGACTGTGTAAGTACCAGAGGTAGCATTAGAAGCAGAATTAGCAAGGAGGAAGTTATGGTTGGTGACATTAACCGTCTCCGTTGAGCAGCCGGCGTATCCTTTTTATCCGTATCCTCTTCTTCCATAATAGGTCGTTTTTAGGCCGCTTCTTCCGGAAAGATCGGCGCCAGCCTGTTGATGGCGCGCTTGTAAATGCCTGAGGCCGACTTTACGTCAACCACTCGTACATGGTTATCCATTCCTGGATATGTCTTTATAATGCGTCCCATAGGCCAGCTCATCACCGGAATGTTGTCTTCCTTGATAAGGACCAGCATACCTTCCTTGATATTGGGATTAACGGTTTTCCACTTGTGCCTCGCTTGTAATTCTTGCAAGTATTCCTCTGACCATTGCTTCCAGAATCCTTGCTTAATTCTGGATACTAATTCCCAACGTTTCAGTAGGGATTTCTCTTCGCGATCGGCGTTGACATCGGGTGGAGCCGTTAGTGTTTCACCAATCAGGAAATGCGCTGGGGTGAGAGCTGTGGTGTCCTTAGGATCATTTGACATCGGGGTTATTGGGCGTGAATTCAAGATAGCTTCGATTTCGACGATCACCGTGTTAAGTTCTTCAAATGTAAGGGTCGCCGTGTTGGTTGTCGTTACCAACAGTCGCTTTGCCGACTTGACTGCAGCTTCCCATAGGCCTCCAAAGGATGGCGCTCGTGGCGGGATGAATTTGAAGGCAACTTGTTTCTTGTTGCAGTGATTAATGATCTCCGCTTGTGCCTTCTCCCCAAAAATTGTTGATTCCAGTTCCTTCAGCTGGTTGTTTGCTCCGACGAAGTTGGTTGCATTGTCACAATGAATTGTTTGACATTTGCCACGGCGACTTAAGAAGCGTCGCAACGCTCCCAAAAAGGCGTTTGTGGTCAGGTCGCTTACCAGTTCAAGGTGAACCGCCTTTGTAGAGAAACAGCAGAATACGGCTATGTATGCCTTGTCTGGTCTTTTTCCTCGAAGTTTGTGGTGAATCCAGATTGGCCCGCAGTAATCTACGCCTGTTGTAAGAAATGGGCGTGTTGGTGTTACTCGATCGGCTGGCAAATTACCCATAATTTGGTTCATTAACTTGGGCCTTGCCTTGTTGCATGTCACGCAGTTGTGAATAATATTCCTTGACATCGTTTTGTCGTTGAGGATCCAATATTGTTGTCTAGCGGTTGCTCGTAAGGCTTGGGCACCGCAATGCATATTGTCCTCATGGAGATCTTTCAACAGCATTTTTACTATTGGATCATTGTAGGGCAGCAGAATCTGGTGCCTTGCATTGTAAGGGAGTGGGGCTTGATCCAATCGGCCACCAACTCGTATAAGTCCATCGGATCCTTGCAGGGGGGACAGCGATGAAATGGAACTCCTTTTTTCCACCATGTTGTGACGCTGCATCGTTTTTAGTTCAGCAGCAAATTCCACTTGTTGTATTGTCCGCAAAATTACGTTTCGAGCGTGATTCAATTCCTCGACGCTTAGAGTGACAGTTGCTGGTCTGTATTTTTTGTAGCAGAAGCGTAACATGTAAGCCACAATGCGTTGTAACTTGTGAAATGAATGGCTGTGTCTACAAGTGTACAATTCTTCACCTATTGTAGATGGAGATATTGCGAGACTTATATGTATCGTTTTCCTTTCCAGGTTGCTGGGGGTGATACTGGGTAGGGCTGACCATTTGTCTGGAGAGCCATGCAGAAATAGTGGTCCATACAACCATAAGTTGTGCTCATGTAGTTTTCGTGCCGATATTCCTCTTGAGAGTACATCTGCCGCATTGTTGGCCGATGATACATGCCGCCATTGAGTATCCTGGCACTGTGTTGCTGTCGAGGCTTAGATCGCGTCGAACCCTTTCAGCAAGCTCTGCACCCAATAGTGCAGCACATAGCTCTAGTCGAGGGAGTGACTGTTTTGCTGTTGGAGCCACTCGAGACTTTGAACATAGTAGCCGAACAGATATTTGTTTGTTTCTGTACGTTGCGCGTACGTAAACTGCAGCGCCATATGCACGTTCCGACGCATCAACAAAGACGTGTAATTCTTTCGTTATCGGAGTCTTACCATCATAAACGTGCCTTGGGATTCGCATTGAGTTGAGGCTTTGCAACTCGTCTCGATACTCCTTCCAATCATTCTGAAGACTTGTAGGTAACTCTTCGTCCCAATCGAGCTTTAGTTCCCAGAGGCGTTGCATGAAAATTTTTGCCTTTACTACGACTGGAGCGAACAAGCCTAGTGGGTCGAAGATCTGTGCCAGCTCCGAGCAGACTGCACGTTTTGTAATGACTGTTGCTGCACTGCTGTGAGTTCGACCGCCAAGTTGATCCGTTTTGGGCGTCCAAATAAGGCCTAATGTTTTTACACTGTACTGTTCCAGTGTTTCTCCGAGCTGTACGTCGTTAACTGTGTCTTCTTTGGGAATTCCCTCCAATATTTGTTCATTGTTTGAACACCATTTTCGTAGCTTGAATCCCGATGGCTGAAGAATTTTGTTTAGTTCTTGTTGAACTTGTTTCGCTTCTGCGATTGTGTCGGTGCCGGTCAGGCAATCGTCTACATAAAAGTCACGTTGTAGTGCCTTTGCACCCATCTGTAGCCTTTCCATATGCTTATTAGCCAGAGTATCCAAACATTTTATTGCTAAAAATGGTGCGGATTTTGTGCCATATGTGACTGTTTTCAATCGGTAGTATTTAATTTCTTCCGACGAGTTGTTGCGCCATACAATCAGTTGATGAAACTGATTGTCCGGATTGATCCATACCTGACGATACATTTTTTCAATGTCAGCCGTAAACACATATCTATGTGTTCTGAATCGTAGTAGAATAGACATAAGATCGCTTTGAACCGTGGGGCCTGCATGCAGTATGTCATTCAGCGATTTTCCAGTAGATGTTTTGCACGATGCGTCGAAGACAACTCGTAATTTTGTTGTTGTGCTGTCAGGCTTCAACACGCAATGATGCGGAATCACGTAGTGATTTTTAGAAATCTGTTGCGGTGACACTTGTTTCATATGTCCCAGCTTCTCATACTCCGCCATGAACGCTGCGTACTGCTTCCACGTGTCAGCGGAGGTTCTGCGCTCTAACGATAGAAACCGTTTGGTCGCAATCACCATGGACTCTCCCAGGGCTGAATAGTGTTCAGAAAATGGAAGTTGAACGATGAATCTGCCGTCCACCGCCACTTGTAAATGTTCTAAGAAGTGCCTTTCACAATGCGCTTCAATTGGTGTTCGGTGTTTTTCTGTTGTATCCAAGCTATCTAATGTCCAGAATCGTTCCATTAATGCATTTGTTTCCTCACTTGTTGCAACTGCGCAGATGGCTGACGACTTACTTGCAGCATTTACTTTTCCAGCAATGATCCACCCGAACTCGGTTTTTTGCATCATTGGACCAGACTGGAACATTTTGTGTTGTTGTGGGAGCAATATTGAAAAACAGTGCTCTGCTCCAATCAACATGTCGATTTTGCCTGGTCTGTTGAAGTTTGGATCCGCCAGTGGTAACTTGCTCGGCATGCCCCAATCGGCCGTGTTGATCGACTGGGCAGGTTGATCCGAAATTATATGCGGTAATACGAATGCTTCCAATCGCATCGTAAAATTGCTGTGAAGTGATTTAACTAGGACATTCACTCGAGCCTTGCTGACTCTTGGCTGTCCTCCGATGCCCTCAATCCGGAGTGTTGTGTCATGACGCTTAAGTCCCAACATTGTCACAAGTCTTTCGGAAACAACGTTGATTTGTGATCCAGAGTCCAGTAGTGCCTTGAATGATGCTTGTTGTCCGTTAGTTGCTTGAACAGCTACCTTTGCTGTTGCAAGTAAGTTATAGTTGTGGTTGTTTGCGGATGCCACAACTTGTGATAATGGCTCTGCTGCTGCTGATGTGACAACATTTTCCAAATGCACTAGAGTGTGGTGCTTTTTGTTGCACTTAAAACAGCTGAAGTTGCTTGTGCATGCCTTTGTTTTATGGTCATTTTTAAAGCAGTTGACGCATAACCTTTGTCTTAGCACCCAATTTAAGCGCTCGCTGACAGATTTTGCGCGAAATTCGTCACATTTAGATAAATAATGACTTGTCTTTTTACAGAAAAGACATCCCTTTTGTGCACCTGAAGATGTTGCACATGTCGCGTTCTTTGACTCCTTTTTAAAGATTCCAGGTGCCTTTTTTCCAGTAGCCATGACCCGAACTCGCTGTTCGAGGAACTGGAGCATGGTGTCCAGTGGCTGGATTTCCTTTGTACTACCCAATGATTGCTCATAGAGTGTTTTGTTTGTGCCATCCAACTTGTTTCTGAGGATGGCAATGATGATTGGATCCCAAGTTGAGATGTCAATCCCGAGTCCCTTCAGTGAGGCTAATGACTCTATGGTGGTGATGTGGAGCTCTTTTAAGGACTTCACATCGTCGCTGCAGGTTTGTTGCAGTAAGAGGCGATTTAAAACCCTAGATGCGATGTCTCTAGGATTGTTGTAGGCATCTACTAAGATTTCCCAAGCGTAGAGATAGTTCTCTTCCCTTAGATCGATGTGACGGATTAATCTTTCCGCTTCTCCGACTACGCTGGTTTTTAAATACCACATCTTGCGTATGGTTGGCATCTTTGTTTCATGTATCATACACGAAAACATATCGAAGAATTGCGTCCATTTAAGCGTATCACCATCAAATTTTGGAATGGAAATACGTGGTAAGTTGATGTTATCAGTGCACTCACTGCTTGAATTGCTGATAAGCGCATTCCGAACATCCGCCTCTGCCTTTAAATACTCGGTGGCATTGTAGCCGCTCTCTTCTGGGTCCTCAAATTCCTCGTATATTTGGAAATAGACCTCTTGAGTTTTTGCCCATAATGACTTAACGATGTCCGCATTGACAGGCTTGTGTTGCAGGGCGCGATTGATTGACGCAATCATCACCTTTTGCCGACGGCACAATGCAACTAGCTTGGCATCGACAATTCCTGCAGCAATGGCGGGTTTTGGTTCCGTCCTATTGCTGGTAGACTGATCTGCAATATCAGCTTGTTCTTTGAAGTAAGTTCTGGTTTTTTGAACCAAATCGTGAACCTCTTCGGAGAACTTGTGGTATGGGTGAGACTCCTCTAACTTAGAGTTTTTGATCAAGACATTGTTGTTCTTGAAAATAGTCCACTTTTCCTCAAGGATTTTGGCCTTGGCTTGGTAGTAGCCAGGTTTAGCCTTCCGCTCGGCTGGGTCCTTTTTTGTGTTCTTTATAAGCCTTGATACCTCTTGGCTTATTTCTTCCTGCGCATCTAGGACCTCTTCCAATACGAGTGATTTCTCTGTGCTCATTTTGTCGCCTTGTTGACAATGATTAAGCTACCAGAATCACGTTTGTTATGTTGTTGTATATAGCTCTTTGATTACTCCCGACCCGGTGGAAGTGTTTTATTCGCTCGGCCTGAGCTGGATACGCTTCGATTCGCAACCGTGTGGTGTGGTCGAAGGAGTAGCGAGCTATATGTTGTAGAGAGGATCCTTCCTAGGAGTCCTTTGTCGGGGTCACCAAAATGTACCTGTAAAAGGTGTGTATGTATTGATAGCATCCAGTACAAACTGACTGCTTAATTCTTGTCACAACTGGCACTTGTAACCAGGTGGACTGCGGAGAATAATGAATGTATCTTTGTAGGTTGTACTAAGAACACTGATTTTATTAACGAAAAGTAACAATATTTATAGGAAATAATAGCTTAGTTTTACAGTTTATTGGTGTCAATTAAAATTAGGTTATTGTGTACTCAGCAGTTACTTGCAATGCAGAATAGCATATTTAGCGACTACCGGGTTGGCTGACCGCTATTGTTGCGACATATTGCATGCATTGTGCAGTCAGCGATATTCTGTGTGTTCAGCATAATTTGGTGTTGCTTAAAGTTTTATTGGGTTAATAAATGTAGCGTATTGTGTATGGTCTTGACCTAGTTTTACATGTGTTAATAATTTGTGTGTCATTCTTACATAGCTATGTGCAGTTATTTGATATCTTATAATATAAATGTGTGCTGACTTGTTTATGACTTAACAGATACAAATATCATGAATATGATTGTGGAGGAGACTATTCGCGCAGCTTTCACAGCTAACATTGCTAATCAATTCAAAACGACCATTGACGAAATGTATAATTACATTGGGATATTGATATATATGTCAATTAAGGTGTTCAACAGCTCCGTTTCATCGTTTCATGTTTCAAAGTTGAAACGATTAACTCGTGAACGGCATTTTGGGTGTCAATGCGTTTCAAGTTTGTGCAGTCAGCTGTTGTTTGTTTACATTTCCTATTCTTCAATTTTTGTCACTGTTGCTGTTTACCGCGGTTATACTTTATTTATAAAAAATGCTTTTTAAAAGTGCAAAAGATATGCTTTAGCAAAGCAAGTTATTAGAGAAATAGAGGATATTGAAGGTGAGAAGAGCTCGTTGTTTGAATTAGTTGCTCAATTACATGCTTTTAAAATTTGGCGGCCATTAATCACATGTGTTTTTTACTATTTTGCACAAAAATACACCAAATATACTAAAAAGTACTGAACATCGATAGCAAATATCGAATAAATATCGTGCTCTTCCCATCTTTACTTTGTTGAAACTTGAAACACTTTTTGTATACATAGGCTGGGGTGTTTCAACGTTTCAAGAAATTTTCTATGTATTTTGTTGTTGCGAGACGTTTCAACTTTGAAACTTGAAACGATGAAACGAGCTGTTGAACACCCTAAATATATCGTTACCCGAATTTGAAAAGCTACTGGGGAAGAAATGCGTTTGATCCCATACGATACTGCATGACACGAAGCAAATTCGAACTGATTAAACAATATTTCTCAATGCGTGACGAAAGCAAACGTATCAAAAAGGGCGAACCTGGATATGATCCCCTGTTCCGTATGCGTGACTTTGTAGACTATCTTAACCAAAGGTTTGACTCCATCCCAAAGCAATCACGTCTTTGTCTCGACGAACAGATGTGTAGCACGAAAATGAAGCACCACCTGCGGCAATATATGCATAATAAGCCCCACAAATGGGGTATAAAGTTATTCGTACTGTGCGATTCTTTTGGATACGCTTACCGCTTTGAGGTCTACACTGGCGCAGGTGATAATGTAATCCTGCCTGGTCACCCAGATCTTGGTGCTGCGGCTAACATTGTTGTACGTTTAACAAATATGGTAAATACTTTCAAGCACCACATAATTTATTTCGACAATTTTTACACGTCATTACCTTTGATGGTCTATCTGCGTGCCAGAGGTATTTATAGCCTTGGCACTGTGCGTGAAAATCGTATACCGAATTGTAAGCTGCCCAATGATAATTCCATTAAAAAGGAGACTAGAGGATTTTCGGATGAGTATGTGGGCACATCTTATGGTGTCCAATTAAGCAATGTGTTGTGGAAAGACAACAAAGCCGTCCGCTTGCTGTCCACCTATGTTGGAGTCAAGCCATTTGTAACGAACAGTTCGCATGATGGAGTATCAAAGATTGCTAGATACGAAAGAAAATCTAAGCAGAACTTAGACATTGATTGTCCGCAAGTTATTCGCGAATACAACGCCCATATGGGCGGCGTAGATCAAATGGATGGACTCATGGGCCGTTACCACATTAGAGCCAAAACTCAGGATTGCGCCACTCGAATATTTTATCATTGTATTGATATGGCAGCAACAAACGCTTATATTTTATATAAGCGTATATTCAAAGAAAAACAGGAAACTGGAAAAGCGAGCAAGACGCTCGAACTCCCGAATTTCAGAAGCGATTGCAGCTGGATTGGTAGCACTTAAAAACAAGCAAATGCAAGGTCGCCCACGCAGTGCTCAATGGACAACGCGGTCTCCATCCTGTCAGCGACCTTCACCGGGTCGATCTCCATTATCTAACCCTTCCAACCAGCTTTAAAGCGTGGTGAAAAATGTAAACATCCCATTTCAGATTTGCGGCATGACCAGCTTAATCATTTTCCTCATTGGTTGGGTCGAGATAGTGGGCGAAAGTGGTGCAAACACTGCAAAACTTCACAAACTCAGTGTATATGCTGAAAATGTAATTTGCACTTATGCTGCACAGCTAACAAAAATTGTTTTTACGAATATCACAATAAAACATAATTTCTTTCTCAGTTACGCAATAACGATTTTTTTTCGCTTGAAGTCCCAAAAGTGCCTTGAGGCACTTATTCATTCTTTCTCACCTTACAGGTAAACGAAAGCTTCTACACAATTTCTGAAGTCATTTTTGAACTCAGTGACAACAATATTACTTAAAAAAAATTATTCGACAACATTTGTTTAAGTATTTTAGAAAGTAGTCTTAGAGGGTTAAATGATGCAGGGTCAAATAAAAAGTTTAAGGTGCTATATATTTTAAACCAGAGGAAAAACAAAAAATGTTTAAACGCCAATTTGTTTTATGTTTTATCACATTTAAAAAGGAACTTTATTTGTTTCTAAAATATTGCTAAGTTTTATATATACACTAAAAACTAAAAATACATCTAAAATATAGGTCACAGCTTAAATGATGCAGACACAAACCAGTTATATTTTTGCCGAATAAAAGGTTTAATAAGGATTTTACTACTTAGTATGTAATCCCTTAACCTTTACAATAGCCCTTAACCTATTATTCATCGAAGAGACCATCTTCCAAGTGGTTTCCGGGCATATTTTGCTCCATTCCTCCAGCAGAGCATTTTTAAGGTCCTATTTGCTGGAAATCCGATGATTCCGGATGTTGTTCTCCAGCATAGTCCACAAATTTTCAATAACATTTAAATCTGGAGACTGGGCCGGAGGAATCATGACGTTGGGGCTTTTCCAGGTAAGCCAGGACTGCACTATTCTGGACGTATGTTTGGGGTCGTTGTCGTGGTAGAACCGAAAATCACGTCGGATTCCTAACTTTTTGGCGCTTTGGATCAAATTTTCTTTAAGAATATTGAGGTACATAGTCTTATCCATCGTCGACTCAAAAATCGCCAAGTTTCCAACGCCGGCTGCCGACTTACATGCCCATACCATCACACTTCCTCCGCCATGCTAACTAACTGTTGCTTTTACGTTTTTTGGATCCAGCTCAGTGTTGGGCTGTCGCCACACCAAATTTCTTTTGGAACACAGTAATTTTTGCAGACGAGTCCAAATTCAACCATTTTGGGTCGAATGAGTGAAATTTTGTGTGGTGACAGCCCAACACTGAGCTGGATCCAAAAACGTAAAAGCAACAGTTAAGCATGGCGGAGGAAGTGTGATGGTATGGGCATGTAAGTCGGCAGCCGGCGTTGGAAACTTGGCGATTTTTGAGTCGACGATGGATAAGACTATGTACCTCAATATTCTTAAAGAAAATTTGATCCAAAGCGCCAAAAAGTTAGGAATCCGACGTGATTTTCGGTTCTACCACGACAACGACCCCAAACATACGTCCGGAATACTGCAGTCCTGGCTTACCTGAAAAGCCCCAACGTCATGATTCCTCCGGCCCAGTCTCCAGATTTAAATGTTATTGAAAATTTGTGGACTATGCTGGAGAACAACATCCGGAATCATCGGATTTCCAGCAAATAGGACCTTAAGAATGCTCTGTTGGAGGAATGGAGCAAAATATGCCCGGAAACCACTTGGAAGATGGTCTCTTCGATGAATAATAGGTTAAGGGCTATTGTAAAGGTTAAGGGATTACATACTAAGTAGTAAAATCCTTATTAAACCTTTTATTCGGCAAAAATATAACTGGTTTGTGTCTGCATCATTTAAGCTGTGACCTATATTTTAGATGTATTTTTAGTTTTTAGTATATATATAAAACTTAGCAATATTTTAGAAACAAATAAAGTTCCTTTTTTAAATGTGATAAAACATAAAACAAATTGGCGTTTAAACATTTTTTGTTTTTCCTCTGGTTTAAAATATATAGCACCTTAAACTTTTTATTTGACCCTGCATCATTTAAGCTGTGAGTCACTGTATATAAAGAACTATCGTAGCCCGCACAGTCAAACAGACGATATACAAAAACAAGTCGAAAAGTTAATCAACGACAAAATTGTCGAACCTTCTGTATCAGAATATAATAGCCCTCTGTTATTAGTACCAAAGGAATCAATTCCAGGCTCCGAAAATAAAAAATGGCGATTAGTAATTGACTATCGTCAAATTAACAAAAAGTTATTGTCCGACAAATTCCCATTACCTAGAATTGATGATATATTAGATCAATTAGGTAATTGATCAGTGGCAGTACAATCCAGTTTATATGTTATTTAAATTGTATCTTATTAATTAATAAATATATTTTTATTCATTACTTCTTGTGCAGCATTGACTGCCAAAACAATAAGTATGGCTCTATTGGAGCCTGAATTAGGTCAACTTTGTTAATATTATCCGAAAAATGTATAAGCCGGCTCTTGCCCGACATGTTGTTGCATTTTTTACAACCGTAAATAGCTGCTGAAAGCTACCTAAACCCTTTGTAAAAATATCAGCAACGTTTTCATGAGTTGATACATACTTCAATTCGATTTCATTACTTTCGACTTTCTCTCGTATAAAGTGGTATTTTAAATCTATGTGTTTGGTGCGCTTGTGATGTATAGGGTTTTGCGTTATATGCTGCGCGCTAACGTTGTCGCCAAATATTAAAATTTTGTCTGTACCCGACCAGCCGGTTTCGTTAAGTAGTCTGCCAAGATAGACTGCTTCCTTTGCAGCAGTAGACAAAGCTATATATTCAGCTTCAGTGCTGCTTTGGGCCACTACGCTTTGCTTCGAAGATAACCAGGAGAACACGCTGCCTCCCAACATGAATGAATATCCTGAGTATGATTTTCGGTCCTTGTTGTCATTGGCCCAATCAGCATCAGCGTAACCTTTGACTCGTTCACCAGTCTTACGATATGTGATGCTAAGACTCATTGTTCCAGATAGATACCGCAAAATACGTTTAGCTGCTGTCTGGTGCTCAATGTGAGGGTCCATGTTTCGCTGTGATAATTTGCAAGTGGCGTGCAATATATCTGGTCGGCTCAGAACTGCTAAATACATAAGAGAACCTATTATCGATTGGTATTCTGTTGTATTTACCTTGGCACATTTGTCATCTTGGCAGGAAACTTGATATCCAGGCTCAAGTGGTGTGGATGCAGAGCGGCAATTTTGCATTCCATAACATGCCAATAGCTCTTCTATATACTTCTTTTGCGACATAATTACAGGTACTCGTTCGCCAACTCGTTTCACCTCTACTCCAAGAAAATATTTCAGGAGACCACTGTCGTGTATGTCGAACTTCTCTGCAATTTTTTGCTTGACTTCTTCGATGTCGTTTTCAGTTCGGCTCATGATGATTAAATCATCAACATAGACTGCATCGTACTGCTCTTCTTCAGGCTTTACATAAAGGCAAGGCTCGCTCTTGCATCGAGTGAAATGCAAATTCTTCAAAACTTCATCCAATGTATTATTCCATGCTCGCCCAGATTGCTTTAGGCCATACAACGCCTTTTGCAATTTCAATACCTTGGATGAATGATGCGTGTCTACAAAATTTTCTGGCTGCTTCATGTAAACAGTTTCCTCAAGATTACTATTTAGGTATGCATTAGAGATGTCAACCTGATGCATTAGTAACTCCTTCTCAGCGGCAATTGCAAACAACATCCTAATAGTTTCATAGCGGATTACTAATGAAAATGTTTCCCAGTAATTTACACCGAGCTGCTGCCCACATCCTTTGGAAACTAGTCTGGACTTAAACCGCTCGATTTCGCCGATTTCATTTCGTTTAATTTTGAAGACCCATTTTGATCCAATGGCCTTCTGCCCAGCAGGTAAATCAACTAGGCTCCATGTGTTGTTCTTCTTTAATGCATCCATTTCAGCTTGCATTGAATCTTGCCAATTACGAGCATGCTGCCCGCTCAGCGCTTCTGCAACAGATTGTCGTCAGTACTATCCAAGCAATTTAGTAAATGATATCGCTTTCGGGGTCTGCCAGGTTGACCTGTCCGTATGATCTGCGGTCTGCCTGGTCCACGGCGTGAGGGATTTTCTGCCTCCTCAATTTCCAGTTCTTCGGCGTCGCTTGCACTCACAAACTCTTCCCCTTCTTCTTCTGAGCTACTGATTCCAACGTCATTCACTTGTGAATCCGCGTGCCCTTGTTGCAAAACAGTGTCTTGTGGCTCCAGACGAATTATGTTTGTTGAGTAGTCAATGTTTGTACTTGAAGTAGTTGTTTCAAACTCATTCTCCAAGAATTTGACGTCACGTCGTGCTACTATTGATTTTTTTTCGCGATCGTAGAGTCGATACGCCTTAGACTCAAAAGAATAACCCACAAATATGTAATCTTTTCCTTATGCTTGGAACTTTCCTTTTGTGGTCTTGACCCAAAGGTACGCAAATGCTTCACTGATAGTTTACGACCTTTCCATAACTCAAATGGAGTGCGTCCATCAAGAGCTTTAGTAGGACATCTGTTGCGTAGATATGCTGCGGTTTGCACAGCTTCAGCCCATAAAAACTCCGGCAATTTTGCGTGTACTAGGAGACTTTTCGCCATCTCAATCAATGTGCGGTTTGCCCGTTCAGCAACACCGTTTTGCTGCGGCGTGTACGGCACCGTCAGTTGTCGTTTTATGCCACATTTATTTAAATATTCATCAAATTGTCTGTTTCTGTATTCGGCGCCGTTGTCGCTCCAAAATACTTTGACTCTCATCCCGGTCTGGCATTCAACATAGTTGTTTAACAATTTAAATTTTTCAAACACCTCATTTTTTGTGCGCATAAAGTAAACAAAGTTCTTTCTAGTGAAATCATCGATAAAGTTCACGACGTATCGATTTCCAGCAAGTGAGTTCACGTTCATTGGACCGCATACATCACTATGAACTAGTTCCAAAACACATTTCGTTGATCGTTCCGCCTTTTGTGGGAATGGTAACGCGCACATTTTTGACTTATTGCAAGTGTTTATGTTGATACTTCTAATATTCATTCCATGAACAAGTTCTTTCTCATTTAAGTCTTTCAAATTTTTAAAATTTAAGTGCCCGTACCGATTATGCCACATTGACGTCAATGACAGCTCTTGTGACAAATGGACTTTTTCTTGTTCAAATTTGCTCACGTATATGTATAAGTTGTGTTGATGAAGATATGTTAATTTAAGTTTATCATTTTTTGTTATCAATGATCGGAGACGATCACATGAATGTATTTTGGTTTACTCGATATATTAAATGAATTGAAGTAATAGTATCGATAATGTTAAATTTAAGCACTATAATCGATAGTCCAAGAGACCTCTTCCTCTTCTAATTTTGATCTCGCGGCAACAAGACTGAAGCGAATGCCATTGAATTTGTAATAATTTTAATCTTTAAAAATATAAGCCATCGTTTGAAATTAAAGAATAAACATATGAAAATAACTGAGATGCTGACTTATTAAAATATAAATATCGTGTATCTGGAAGTTTGGATACGGGAAAAATGAGAAACCGGTCGTTCGAGCCGGATAGTAATATATTTGTGTCTCAGGTAACAGAAACAACATGGTCCTTCGAGCCGGATAGTAATATATTTGTGTCTCAGGTAACAGAAACAACATGGTCCTTCGAGCTATTTGACTGGCATGTGGAAAAAAGGTCCACTTAAATTTACATTTCGGAAAAGTGACGCGCAAAACAACGATATTGCATCAGACAAAGTGCTGTGAGTGTGTATACGAAATTGACTTGGTATACATGCATGCACACGCAGACAACGACGTTTGATCAGCAAAAAACTGTAAATGTGTGTATACGAAACTGACTGGGTATACATGCATGCACTACGACGATCGTAGACAGCGATCATGGCGCCACGCAAAAAATCAAAAAAACTACAGGCGACACCTGGGAACGAAAAAACATTGGTGGATGGATTTGACTCGCCATGCGACAACACGGTGATTCAGGCATCAACACCAATGATGCAAACCAGGAAGATGGTGAAAGCAAAGCAACTAGAGCAGCAACATACCGAGCCGTGTAACTACAGTGCAAAAGACGACGACGCACAATCGCGGACATCACAGCGTTCGAGTAAAAGAGTGCAACAGCTTCAACACGAAATACAATTTTTAAAGGAGCAACAACAACTCCAAGAACAACGTACAGCACTGGAATTCAAGGAGCAACAGTTAAATCTGCGACAGCAACTGGCACGAGCACAACTGGAAGATGAATCTATTCCGGATGACGACTATGGACAACATAAGCACGAGCAAAAGGTGGATTACACACGTGAGTGGGTAAGCGGACAGCCGCCAATGTTAGAAGTAACTAATAATAACAATCAGAATTATATTGAAACATTAATGACACGACAAACTATAACACAAGAGCTACCAGTATTCGCAGGCGATCCAATGGATTGGCCAATTTTTTATGCGGAGTTCACAAACAGTACAAACATTTGTAAATTTACTAATTACGAAAATATCAACCGTTTAAGAAAATCACTTACAGGTCGAGCTAAAGAATCAGTTCAAGCTCTATTACTATTACCGCAAAATGTGGATATAATAATTAATATATTAAAAGATCGATTTGGTGATCCAGCTCACATTATACGCCACATACTAGAACAAGTAAGAAACTTTCCACCCATAAAAGACGAGAAAATGGATAGGTTAATTAAGTTAAATGATCTTATTACAAATTTAATTCATACTTTATCATCACTAGAGGAAAATGATCATTTAAGAAATCCCACTTTAGTAACCGAACTGATTGAAAAACTGCCTTTGTCACAAAGAATTGCATTTATACAGTATTATCAAGAATCCAATAGTAATGACCCAAAAATATTTCTTTTAAATAAATGGATTGGAAAAAAGGCTAAAGCCGCTCAGTATTTAGGATTTGGGCAAAACAAACCTAAAGAATCGACATTGACAATTTCTAATATATCGCCTCAGCAAAAGACGATTAAATTTTGTAATTTCTGTAAAGTAAATGACCATTATGTAAATTATTGTGAGAAATTCAAAAAATTAGATATTGACAAAAGGTGGGAACATATTACAAAAAATCGCCTATGTATTGCATGTTTAGGTAAGAACCATTCAATGAGAGATTGTAAAAGAAAAAAAATATGTAACGTTAACAATTGTACGTATTCACATAATGCACTATTGCATAAACAAAAAAGACAAGTTCAGACAGAGCAAAGTCCAATAACACACGAAATGTCGAATCAGCAGAATGAAATTGAGAAAAATTGTAACATTAATTACAACCAAAGTAATGTTTTGTTAAAAATAGTCCCAGTCACTCTAGTGGGACCAAAGACGACAGTTAATACGTATGCTCTTTTGGATGAGGCCTCAACAGTTACATTAATAGATCACCAGTTAGCCAATGAATTGGAGTTGGATGGGCCAACGATTCCTTTTAGAATGCAATGGACAAACAATGAAATTTATGAACAGGATGATTCTAAGGTAGTGAGTCTACGCATTAAAGGTAAACAGAATAACTCTAAAACCTATTTAATGCGTAGAGTTAAAACAGTGTCTCTTAACTTACCCTCACAGACAGTAGCGATAAATCATATAGCCGAACAATGGAAGTTTTTGAAAGACTTTGATTCTTGTTCTTATCAAAATGCACAACCCAAAATACTAATAGGTCAAGACAATTGGTCTTTGATAGTAACGCGTAAGCTAAAGCATGAGTCCTATAATGGGCCAGTTAGTAGCAAAACATTATTGGGGTGGGTTGTACATGGAAACATAAATTTAGACAGACGATTCAATCAGACACATCATATGTTTCATGTAAATGTTCCAAATAACGACAAAGAAAATGACAAGGATGACTTAAACGTTATACATGATCTGGTAAAATCCTTTTGGGCTGTTGAAAGCGAACTAACTTCCTTACGAGATAAGCCAATATCATTAGACGACAAAAGATGTATGCAAATAATTGAGACAACACTTAAAAGAACAGAAGGTAGATTTGAATCCGGATTATTTTGGAAGGAAGAGAGTGTAAAGTTACCAGAAAGTTACAACAATGCTTTCAGTAGACTCTTACTACTGGAAAGGAAAATTGACAAAAATCTGACATACGGAAGAAAATATCAAGAAATGATTGAATCATATATATCAAAGGGATATATAAAAAAATTAAGTGTGGATCAAGCGGGCGTATCAACACCATTAACATATTATTTACCTCATTTCGGTGTAGTCAACAGCAACAAGCCAGAAAAGTTAAGAATTGTGTTTGATGCAGCAGCTAAATCTCACGACAGGTGTCTGAATGACTATCTCTTAACGGGAATGGATCTTTATAATGAGTTGTCAACAGTATTAATGAATTTTCGAACTAATAAAATAGCATTTGTTGGAGACATAAAAGAAATGTTTTTGCAGATAAAAGTAATAGAAAAGGATAGACATGCACAACGAATATTATGGCGAGGATATGATCGCCAGAGGATTCCCGATGTATATGAGATACAAGTAGTCTTCTTCGGTGCGAAGTGCAGCCCAAGCATCGCACAGCAGGTTAGAAATCGAAATGCACTTGATTTTAAAGATCAATTTCCAAAGGCTTGTAAGGAAATTATTTCAAATCATTATATGGATGATTATCTCGGTGGAGCTGAAGATATTTATAGTGCAATTAACTTGATAAAAGATGTTTCATATGTACATAGTCAGGCAGGATTTCAAATGTGCAACTGGATTTCCAATTCAAAAGAGGTAGTCGAACAGGTAGTCGACCAAATATGTGACAAAAAAACTGATAGAAAAATTAGAAATTTATCGGAAGAGCGAGTTTTGGGTTTAATGTGGGACTTTGAAAAGGATTTTTTTGCCTTTAATTTGAAATTTATCAATAGCCACACTAGCATCTTATCTCTGGGAAAAAAGCCAACCAAACGTGAAGTACTAAAAATCACGATGTCAGTTTTCGATCCGTTGGGTTTTCTCCAATTTATTTATAGCAAACAAGATTTTGTTACAAATGATTTGGGACAGTGGCATAAATTGGGATAACGAGATAACGGATGAACAACATGATATGTGGAAAAATCTTGTAACAATTTGCAAAAACTTAATGATTTTAAAATTCCACGACAAATGACTGACATGTCGATTGGCAACTGTAATATACAGCTTCATATGTTTTCTGACGCATCCAGGTTAGCCTACGCTTCTTGTGCTTACCTGAGATTTGACAATGGGAACGTGGTAAATTGTGCTTTAGTATTAGCAAAATCGAGAGTTGCACCTCTCAAGCCAATGTCGATACCGAGACTCGAATTGCAGGGCGCTTTACTTTCTGCACGTCTGAGTAAAGCAATAAAAGAAACGCTTAAAGTAAATATTGACAAGACGTATTTCTGGACTGACGCTGAAACTGTGCTGTACTGGCTTAAATCTAGTAGCAAACGTTTTAAAGTCTTTGTGGCACAGCGATTGGGTGAGATTCAGGAGTTGACAAATGTCTCTGATTGGCGATATGTACCAACGAATTTAAATCCTGCAGACGACGCAACCAAAATTAAAGACATTGACTTTTCAACGAAAAGTATTTGGTTAACAGGTCCACTATTTCTTAGTAAAGATAGTGCTGAATGGCCCAAACGCAAATTGTGTGAGCAAACAGATAATGAAAGTGTGACATTAGAATACGTAAACGCTACCACAGACGTTGAAAATGGGATAGTATTACCTGATCCCAAAAGATTTTCTAACTGGATGAGATTTCTTAGAACAACTGCTTGGGTTCTCAAGTATTTCGAGCGACTCAAGAAACCAAAAGACATTGAACAAAACCCAGAATTGTTACCCCACCATCTTGATAGCTCCGAAAAACTAATTTTCAAGGCAATTCAAAGAAATTGTTATAGCCGAGAAATCAGGTGTTTGACGAGACACATTCCCATCGACAAAAAGAGTAATTTACAATCACTTCCTATATTTATAGCAGAAGATGGATTGTTGCGTTTAAAGGGACGACTGGACAATATTGACGATGACCAATTTGATTTCGATTCAAAGAATCCAATTATTCTACCTAAAGGACATTTAATAACAGGCTTGATTGTTCATTATTTTCATGAAAAAAATCATCACTTGGGCACTGAAACAGTAATAGCTAATCTCAGGAAAAAGTTTTGGATAATTAACTGTCGCAACACCGTTAAGAAATGTATTCATAACTGTCAATTTTGTAGAAACATAAAAGCCAAACCTAAAGTACCAATTATCGGCCAGTTACCGATATGTCGACTGGAACCAACTAACAGACATTTCTTAAAGGTAGGGATTGATTATTTTGGACCCATAGAGGTTTTAGTCAATCGGAGTCATGTTAAGAAATACGGAGTTATTTTTACTTGCATGTCAAGTCGAGCCGTACATCTGGAAATAGCTGAAGATTTATCAGCCAATGCCTTTATTCATGTGCTGCGACAGTTTTCTGGTCGCAGAGGGTTTCCCGAAGAAATATATTCTGATAATGGAACGAATTTTCAAAAAGCAAGTAAGGACATTATGGCTGTAATAAGACAATGGTCATCAAAAGAGTTGACACAATACCTGACCACAAAAAAATGTAAATGGATTTTCAATCCACCATTGAGTCCTCATATGGGTGGAGCGTGGGAAAGACTCATTCAGTCAATAAAGAATTTTTTATCTAACATGTTGAAGGAGCGATATCCAAAAGAGTACGTCTTGAGAACATTATTTTGTGAAATTGAATTTATGATGAATAGCAGACCGCTTTTATATATTCCCTCAAATGCATTAGACTTCGAGCCGTTAACACCAAACGACATTTTAATCGGTCCAAATTTTAGAGACTCATTTTATGCAGACAGTTCGGACAAGGATTTAATTTACCTAAATATGTGGAGAGCTTCCCAAAGATTAGCGGATATTTTTTGGAATAAGTGGAAGACCGAATACAGGCAATACTTATTATGTAGTCGTAAGTGGTCAAAGGATGAAGATGCTGTTAAAGAATGTGACATTGTTTTGTTATTGGATTTTAATCTGCCAAGAAGTTACTGGCCAAAGGGTATAATAACTAAAATCTATCCAGCCAAGGACGGCAAAATAAGAATAGTAGACGTTAAAACAAAAACCGGTATATATAAGAGATCAGTTGCTAATTTAATAAAACTTCAAATAAAATAATGTGAAGTATTGCTGAATGCAATACTTGGGTGGAGAATGTTGATGAAGATATGTTAATTTAAGTTTATCATTTTTTGTTATCAATGATCGGAGACGATCACATGAATGTATTTTGGTTTACTCGATATATTAAATGAATTGAAGTAATAGTATCGATAATGTTAAATTTAAGCACTATAATCGATAGTCCAAGAGACCTCTTCCTCTTCTAATTTTGATCTCGCGGCAACAAGACTGAAGCGAATGCCATTGAATTTGTAATAATTTTAATCTTTAAAAATATAAGCCATCGTTTGAAATTAAAGAATAAACATATGAAAATAACTGAGATGCTGACTTATTAAAATATAAATATCGTGTATCTGGAAGTTTGGATACGGGAAAAATGAGAAACCGGTCGTTCGAGCCGGATAGTAATATATTTGTGTCTCAGGTAACAGAAACAACAAGTTGTTTTCTTGTTTCGCTCGTAAAACAATTTCACCGATACCGTTTGTTATTATCGCTTCGTTCTTTTTAAACTTTGTATGATTACCGTGTTTTGCTGCCTTGCTTATGGACACAAAGTTCATATTTAATGATGGCTGTAATGTTTCGCTTGTTTCGCTTTTTTTTTGTTCTCTCCTAAAAATGGGCAATAATTTTTTTGTGTTTCGCTCCTAGCGCCCTTTGTGTGTGAAAAGCTTGAGCTTCCCAGAAAGCGATAGAAGAGGAAACTGAAAATTGTTGAAAAATACGTGTAAAGCAGATTTTCAGCAATTTAGCCTTCGTTAGATCTTTTGACACATTCCTTTTTTCTGATAGCCCTTGAGCGAACAAGTTGTGCGCGTTGCAGTCGTCTTTAAACGCAGCAAGCTACTGCGCAACCCGTTTTGTTCTTCAGTGCCTATTTCAAAAATTTGGGTAAATAAAAAAAAAAACATAGTGGCGCATAGTTAATTTTGGCTATGCCAAGACTATGATACCCTTCACACAGTCAAATCAATGCTCTTATGTTTCTGTGCAGTTGTTGGTAATTTTTCGCTAATATTTTTACTCTTGAGCGTCATTTACTTGTTCGTGTGCAACAACAACAATTTGACATGTAGGTACTTGAAAGTGCACGACAGAGACAACAATTGATAGTACGATAAGGTAAATTTGTATGGTGGCTATGTCGTAGAATGCTCCGATCGAAATGAAATTTCATAGTGAACAAACCCGACATGATCTAAGCAATCTGTGAAAGTTTCATCAAGATCGGTTCAGCAGTTTGGCCGCAAATCGTGTTGATATGGTAAATTTGTATGGTGGCTATGTCGTAGAATGCTCCGATCGGGATGAAATTTCATAGTGAACAAACCCGACATGATCTAAGCAATCTGTGAAAGTTTCATCAAGATCGGTTTAGCAGTTTGGCCGGAAATCGTGTTGATATGGTAAATTTATATGGTGGCTATATCGTAGAATGCTCCGATCGGGATGAAATTTCATAGTGAACAAACCCGACATGATCTAAGCAATCTGTGAAAGTTTCATCAAGATCGGTTCAGCAGTTTGGCCGGAAATCGTGTTGAAACAGACAGACGGACAGACGGACAGACTGACAGACGGACAGACGGACAGACGGACGGACAGACGGAAATCAATTCCTGAGCTCGTCCTGATCATTTTAATATATAGTTTATGGGGTCTCCCATCATTCCTTTAAGGTGTTACAGATTCATGACAAAGTCAATATACCCTGATTCACATGTGAAGGGTATAAAAAATAAATATATATATATTTAAACCATTCCAAAAAGAGAAAAAAAAAAAAAAAATTTAAATAAATGTTTCTTCTAGAATGGGCGACTAGTACGAAATGATTAATACGAATTGACTAGTACGAAATGATTAATACGAATTGATTAGTACGAAATGTTTAGTACGAAATGTTTAGTACGAAATGATTAGTACGAAATGATTAGTTCGGAATTATTAGTTTGGACTGATTAATTCGGATTAATTAGCTTGGAATCAATTGCAAAAGGTTGCCGTGCATAGGGGCGAATATTGATTCGACATATTTAAACCGCCTTTGCCATTTCGCTACAAAGATGTCTTAAGCTAGTCGCGCAGTTGTTTTACTTAAGAGAGTTTCTCTTAAAACCACCACCGTTTGGCGCACGCTCAAGTAAAAGCTCCCCCCCCAGAAAGACATATGTGGGTCAGCATGATTTTGGCTATGTAAAGAGGTGTCGAATGCATTCCATCAGTATTCGTATAGCAAACCTAACCTGAGGAACATGGTCACGCACGTGGATTTTATTCTCTTCCTCTTCGGCCCAGCTTTAACAACCGCCTGAATTAATTAGCTGCTACAACTACATCGAGGGAATCAACTTTATTTTAAAGAAAAAAGAAAAAAAAACAGATAAACAAGTAATGAGTCCGAGCAATTTCCCTTTTGTTTAAGTGAAAAAAAAAAAAATCATAACCTTACGCGTGCGCAGCGATCGTGCATACCTTAACCAAAAAAGAAAAAAAAAACAAAAAAAAAAGAAATTACATGCAAACACCTAAATTTAACAAATGAAAATGCTCGTCGAAAGGGAGATTGTGACGGTTCTGTGAATATTTTTTGAAATTATAATTATTCTTTATTCTAATAAGAGATTTTTTGTCTAGAATTGTATGCGGTATGAAAAACACACAAAAATTTCGCAGTGTATGCTTATGTTACCAGTGAGCTTTTGCACGTGGCTTGTGCTCTATGCTCTCTTTCATGCTTATCATCTATAGCGAGCTTTCGCATGAGGCTTGTGATATTTGCACTCTTATTAACTAATTGCAGCAACACACACACCAACACCAGGAAGTACTTCCAGCGTGGGATGATGTATGTAAGTCGGTTTACTTTATATTATTATGAGCCGCTCTTAACTTGAAATATTAATGTGAGTACAGAAAAAAAAAAAAAAAATATGCTTTCCTGAAATTGTGTGCAAATATCCAAACTTCGTTTTAACCAATCGCCACACTGCTGGTCAAAAATTTAGGTACACTTAATTATTTTTGCTGTTTGTTTCTCATACGCAAGTCGAGTTTTGAAATTGAAATGCAACGAATGCATCACTTATTCCATATTTACCTTATGTAAATTTTAATAACCGTCCCGATATATAGATAAATCTTACTCTACTATAATATTATTTGATACTTATATTTTAATTTATATATTTAATGTTGGCTATTATATGGAGAAAATGAATGATTGAAAAAGGCCAATTTATCGAAAATTAAGTTAATCAGTTTCTTAACACTTATCATTTAGATCAATTTGTTTATTAATATGCTACTTTTTCTTTGCCTAGCCTTACACACGTTTGCGAAACAGATTGGATTTTTGTTTCTTCTATAAATTGTTTTAAATACAAATCAGCCTGCAGGTGTATTACCTGGCTATTACATGCATGCCCGTTTGAACTGATGATGCATTTACGAACTGCGTAACAACTAGCAGATAGTACCCGCGCTGATCAACCAGCATTATTGTGTTTTTTTTCTAAAGGCATTTGTTTTTTTGTTTTCAATTCTGTCGGCAAACATGTGCAAGAGATATACGAATCGCGTCTATATCGTATTTATAACTTTATCTACCTAATTTAATACAATTATAACCAATTTTTAAATATGAATTATATCAGCATTTCGTGTGCTTTTAAAATGCATTAATTTTCCGTTTTTTTTGTGGATAACAATCAACTTCCGATGGAGGTAGGATAGCTGATGTAGGGCTTCCCAAGGGATTCTGCTATTATTTTTGGCCCGCAGGATCATGGAAGGGTGGGCGAGTGCACCAATCGGTGGCACCAAATAAGGAATGTCCCAGTTACTCGATTTACTTGGTTCTCTTCTTACTTCTAATCCTTTTCTTCTTTCTCATGCCGTAGTCGTTCGTTCGTTCTTTTTGTCAACATTTTAGTACGCGAAAATCAATATAATTCTATAACTAATAACGAAGCGAGTTTTATGCGTCGTACATTTACAAAAAGAACACCCACCCCAATTGCCGGCGAGCTTCAGCCAAAGCAAGCGCGTACTTCGACCGTATTAAATAGCCCATCTGCTTCACGTTGTTCATTACAGTTATTATTAATTAGTTATTATAATATTTTTGGCGCCCAACTTAGGGGCCTGTGTCTGTTAAGTACATTAGTGATCAATAAGCTAAAGGAAGTCTGATGGTTTGGCCAATCATTTTTCATCCGAAAGGGTAGCGTTATTGATAGAAAAAAAAAAAAAACACTACTTGTATTTTTCAGTTGTACAGGCTTACAAATTTCGAAGTCACCTTCCATCTGATTTAGCACTTATTTGCTAACACGAATAACTTCAGATCCCAATACCGTTGTCTTTGTCTTATAAGTGAGACGTAGAAACATTATTCGATTCAAATATTGATAATGACCGTTTCAGAAAACCCAACAATATTGCGCGCGTGTGAGTTCTTAGGAACAACAACAGTTTCAAAATAACTGTGTTGCCAGACTCGCAATACACAAACGTAAATCCCTCCTTGTGTTTTTACAATTATGGTAAAGCTTTTGCGGACGAGGATTCGTGGATAATTAAGCTACGATCCGCCGCGGAGCAGAAACATTTAAAGTAGAATCACCTTTTTGTGTCTGCGGACATGCCTTCAAACCAAAATATTAATTGGATTTCGTTGTCGTTGGATACAACTCCGGTGGTTGGTCACGTAACGTAAATTGAAATTAATATTGTGGATCTTTTTCTATTTTTCTAGTGTAATGAATGTATGACTCTATTTCGGATGCGACAGTTATTGCGGGAGAGGGTAGTTCCTATTGGCTGGTGCTTCTTCTTCCTAAATTATACTCTTGCCGAGAACAATATCTGTCATGTTTGCAAACGAAGATGAAATCATTCAGTCAATTTCACTTTCGGTTTCTTTCTATCCTAGCGCTGAATTGAATGTCAGTCTAGCAAACTTAGTCATTATTGGTGTAGGTTTTTTTGGATGAGAGCTAGTGTCTTAGAGCTACAGCTCGCCGAGCCTTCACAGATAGTTACTTCTTCTATTCTTTTATTACTCTGTTATCAAGTAGATCAAGGAAAAGTCAGCATACCTATTCTCAGGAAGGAGGTTGCATTGTTATCCACACACATATTTAATGAATTGTTAATTTCTCGTTTATAATTTTTTTTTATTTGAGCTTTATTTGAAGTATTCATAAGATTTTCTGTTAGTATAAGTTTTGTTGCAAGTAGTTCAATATTTGACTGTGTTATAAAACAATGTCAACAAGTAGAAGTTTTGACAATTTAAATTCTCAGACTAGTTTTGAAATTGTGAGTTGCTGCGTTTGTACATTAGAAGTAGAACATCCGACACAACTCCTTGCGACACATTGTAACCATTATTTTCACCACACTTGTTTTAACACTAGAAAAGGTAACAGACGAGTCTGTCCTATTTGTAGAACTTCACTTAGCATATCAAATCAGAATTTAGCAGTTGAATTAGCTGCATGCCAGCCTGCTAGGTTTCCATTAAAGCCCAGTGAAATTATAACGCGTTCTAAGACTAGAGCCACTAAGTCTTCAAATCAATCTACGACTAAAGTCGCTAAAATCAGTAAGATGCAGAGCACGAATGCGGGAGAAAGCTCTCAATTAGGAGTGAGGCAGGGAACTGAGTCTTCATCAGTACCTCAGACCAACCCTGTCGATGTAATATCTAGTAATAGCAAAGGACTAAGTGCTAACCAGGGAGCTTCTCAGCACCCTCCCCTAGTGTTAGAGACAAATAACGATCCGAGTGTGCTTGCTAACAATTTGCAACAAACTATAGTTAATGCAATGGCGGCAGCAATGACACATCACACACAACTTTTGTCTCAAGCAATTGAATTAGGTTTTCAAAGACTATCAGTGCAGAATCCTGTGGGCCCCCCTGCTGATGTCCAACCCTCTGCCAGACCATCTGTTCATGGTAGAGAACGACAAACTTTTGAACAACTATTTCAACTACCAGGCCCAGTAGATTCTGAGAATTTTCACAGAAATGGTGAACAACAACCAGTTAGCTCCTCGCCAATAGGTTCGCAGCAGTGCGGAAGTGTACGTTCTGATAGAATAAACCAGATAATTTCGAATTAGAAGCTGAGATTTTCTGGTCATTCCTCGTTATCGGTAGACGATTTTATATATCGAGTAGAAGCGCTTACAGCCCAGACGTTAGATGGCAACTTTGAACTGCTATCCCGCTATGCTAGTAACTTATTCGAAAGCAGCGGAAGCGAATGGTACTGGAGGTACCATAAAAGTGTTTCGTTGGTGTGTTGGCCTGACTTTTGTCGAGCGTTGAAGGCTCATTTTAAGGACGGTCGAACAGACTTAGATATTCGCACAGCCATTTCGTTAAGAAAACAGAAATTTAACGAACCTTTCGATACCTTTCATGAATCTATTATGGTTTTAGCTGATAGACTTACACAGCCGATGTCCGAGCAGTCACTACTTGAGGTGCTGCAAGCTAATTTATTACCAAAAGTACAGCGTGAGATTTTGTATGTTCCGATTTTTAATCTCGAGCAGTTACGTCATGTCGTGCGCAGGCGAGAACGATTCATAAATACTGTTACCAAAACTGGCTTACCGTCTCAGCGCCAAGTTGCGGGACGACAGGTGCATGAAATTGCAATTCAAGCAGATTGTGTGCATGAATTGGAAGTTAATGAAGTAGATAGTCCAGAAATCGATGCAATCACTCTTTCCTGTTGGAATTGTGGAAGACAGGGTCATCGTTATCAAGAATGCGTAGCAGATCGTAAAGTGTTCTGTTACGGATGTGGAAAACGTGACACCTACAAGCCGTCTTGTGCCAAGTGCAATGCTTCAAAAAACGAAGTGTCGCGTGCACCGTGGACCAGTGCACGCAAACTAGTTTCGAAGGCGACGAACACCGAGTAACCGAAGAAACTTTCAGTTCACTCAAACAATTACCGGATTTGACTTTAATCGCTAGTAGTCCGTTAGATAATAATTCTAAAAACTTGTCTAGTGAGCTACCAGAAAATACAGAAAGAAAAACTCATAATAAAAAACGAAGAAAATCATATCGCAAATTATGCAAAGTATCCCTTAATTCAATCATGTCATCAGTTGTAAATGATGTCAGCGATCTCCGCCCATATGCTTCAGTGACAATGTTAGGCAAAAACATCAGCGGTCTGATGGACACTGGTGCATCTATAAGTTGTATAGGAGGTAACTTTGCAAAAGAATTAGTAAACAGTGATACCAAATTCAAAGAAATGAATTCCAATGTTTGTACAGCAGATGGTCATAAACAACGGATTATTGGTAGAATTACGACGCTCATTAGTTTCCGTGGGAAAACTAAGCAATTGTGTTTTTATCTAGTACCGTCTTTGTCACAAGACTTATTTCTCGGAATAGATTTTTGGCGTAGTTTTGATTTATTGCCGTTGTATTTGATAAATAAAGAGCAATCTCAGTCTGTCATGAGTTTAAAATTTGATGAATTCATGCAGGTCCCCCTTTCGGAGTCACAGAAAAAGGAATTAGTAGAAAAGGTGTTGTTATTTCCATCATTTGCAAAAAAGGATTAGGAAAGACTAGCTGGTTAATGCATGATATTGAAGTTAGCGAGACACAGCCAATAAAACAACGTCATTATGCTGTTTCCCCCGCTATTGAAAAACTGATGTACGAAGAGTTAGATAGAATGCTTGCTCTTGGTGTTATTGAAGAGTCTAATAGTCCTTGGTCATCACCGGTCGTGTTAGTACAGAAGCCAGGCAAAGTTCGATTGTGTATAAATAGCCGCAAAGTTAATGCAGTTACCATAAAAAACGCATATCCAATGCCGTTAATTGATGGGATTTTAAGTCGACTTCCAAAGGCTGAATACATAACAAGCATTGATCTAAAAGACGCATATTGGCAAATTCCGCTCACTACCAGGGCTAGGGAAAAAACAGCTTTTACAGTCCCGGGAAGGCCGTTGTATCAGTTTACGGTGATGCCGTTCGGATTATCGAACGCCCCCCAAACGATGTCCAAACTGATGGACAAAGTTATACCGGCAAATCTGCGAAACGAAATCTTTATTTATCTTGACGATCTACTCGTGGTATCCGATACTTTTGAAAGGCACATGGCCGTCCTTAAGGTTTTAGCAGAACAGCTTTCGCTTGCAGGACTTACCATTAACGTCGAAAAATCAAATTTTTGTCTTAAAGAAGTAAAGTATCTCGGTCATATTATTGGAAATGGAATTATCAAGACTGACCCCGAAAAGGTGGCAGCAATACGAGATTTTCCAGTCCCAAAGTCAGTAAAACAAGTACGAAGGTTCTTAGGTACTACAGGATGGTACCACAAATTTATTCAGAACTATGCCTCAGTTGCCTCTCCAATTACTGACACGTTGAAGCATAAACGCAAGTTTGTTTGGACAGATGAAGCGCAGAATGCATTTGTAGACCTCAAAAATAAACTGTGTACAGCTCCTGTATTACATAGCGCTAATTTTTCATTGCCCTTCGCTATCCATTGTGATGCAAGTCATACTGGTGTGGGTGGCGTATTGATGCAACACGATTGTGAGGGAAACGATGTTCCCATTGCGTTCATGTCCCGTAAGTTAAACCAGGCTCAGAGAAATTATTCTGTCACGGAAAAAGAATGCTTAGCCGCTATAATGTGTGTAAAGAAATTTAGAGCATACATTGAGGGACAGGAGTTCTCTATACACACGGACCATGCGTCTTTGAAGTGGCTCATGTCACAGTCTGACCTAAGTTCTCGCTTGGCCAGGTGGGCTCTTAAGTTGCAAGGGTTTGAATTTAAAATCTATCACCGCAAGGGAAGCCAAAATGTGGTTCCGGATGCGCTGTCCCGAGTTCATTGTGAAGATCTATCGTCGATCGGAATTGCTAGTATAATCGGCCTTAAGGATAAACATTTTAATTCTAAAGAATATCAAGAGCTAAGGAGAAAGATTGAAAGCCAACAGAACCTTATGCCGGACATTAAAATTGTTGATAATGTTGTTTATCGGCGTGCCGAGCATGCCTGTGGCGAACAAATCGCAGATGATATGTGTTGGAAACTTTGGGTTCCGAAAGAACTTGTTCCAGAAGTTTTGAAAGAAAATCATGATAGTCCAGTGGCTTCTCATAGCGGTATCATAAAGACTCTTGAAAGAATCCGTCGTCATTACTTTTGGCCAAATTTAGTAAATGATGTAAAAGCGTATATTACCAGCTGCAATATTTGTAAGTGCACAAAGCACCCAAATCGTTCGTTACGTCCACCATTACGGCCGTCCAATAATACTCAAAGATGTTTTCAAAAGATATTTGTGGATTTCCTCGGTCCTTATCCTCGCAGCCGATCAGGTAATATAGGCATTTTTGTGGCGGTAGACCATTTGTCAAAATACCCATTTATCAAAGCAGTAAAGAAATTTACGGCTGAAGCCATAATTCGTTTTATAGAGGATGATATATTTCTTACCTTCGGAGTGCCGGAAATAGTAGTGTCGGACAATGGTGCCCAATTTAAATGTCATAAGTTTAATGCACTTTTGCAGAAATATGACGTGCAACACTGTTACACCCCTGTATATGCACCGCAAGCAAATGCTTCTGAGCGCGTTAATCGATCAATTATTGCAGGCATTAAAGCATATGTAAACCCAAGCCAAACTAACTGGGATGAAAATCTTAGTCGAATTTGTTGTGCTTTACGATCTAGTGTTCATGCAGCTATAAGTAGCAGCCCATACCGTGTTGCGTTTGGTCAACAAATGATCACTAACGGATCCACGTATCAGCACTTGCGAAATTTGCAAATGTTAGAAGATCGGTCCGTCACTTTTAATCGAGAAGACTCATTTGACATTATACGAGAAGCTGCTAAAAAGGGTATACATCAGCAGCATGGTAGAAATAAGAAAATTTATGATCTGCGTAGTCGTGAGGTTTCCTATAATGTGGGACAAGAAGTATATCGAAGAAACTTCCAACTAAGTAACATCGCTAAAGGTTTTAGTGCAAAATTAGCACCAGCATTTGTAAAAGCCAGAATTAAAACCAAAGTCGGTCAGAGCTACTACGAGTTAGAAGATTTACAAGGTCACCCTATTGGTAAATATCACGCAAAGGATATCAAACAATGATTATATTATTTGTTGTTGTCTTTACTAACAATTGCTCTCCAAGCGTTTATCACTCTTTGATGTTTGCAACACCAAAGTGTGATCTTGGCAGGAGGGGGTGTAATGTTTCGCTTGTTTCGCTTTTTTTTTTGTTCTCTCCTAAAAATGGGCAATAATTTTTTTTGTGTTTCGCTCCTAGCGCCCTCTGTGTGTGAAAAGCTTGAGCTTCCCAGAAAGCGATAGAAGAGGAAACTGAAAATTGTTGAAAAATACGTGTAAAGCAGATTTTCAGCAATTTAGCCTTCGTTAGATCTTTTGACACATTCCTTTTTTCTGATAGCCCTTGAGCGAACAAGTTGTGCGCGTTGCAGTCGTCTTTAAACACATTTATATATATATGCATATGTGCATACAGTGATTTGTGCAGTACAGTTTATTTTAAATTAAACCATAAAGGCAAATCAGCTATAACTATTCTTTGGCATACAGTTTACGCTGCAGCAAGCTACTGCGCAACCCGTTTTGTTCTTCAGTGCCTATTTCAAAAATTTGGGTAAATAAAAAAAAAAAAAAAAATATATATATATTTAAACCATTCCAAAAAGAAAAAAAAAAAAAAAATTTAAATAAATGTTTCTTCTAGAATGGGCGACTAGTACGAAATGATTAATACGAATTGACTAGTACGAAATGATTAATACGAATTGATTAGTACGAAATGTTTAGTACGAAATGTTTAGTACGAAATGATTAGTACGAAATGATTAGTTCGGAATTATTAGTTTGGACTGATTAATTCGGATTAATTAGCTTGGAATCAATTGCAAAAGGTTGCCGTGCATAGTGGCGAATATTGATTCGACATATTTAAACCGCCTTTGCCATTTCGCTACAAAGATGTCTTAAGCTAGTCGCGCAGCTGTTTTACTTAAGAGAGTTTCTCTTAAAACCACCACCGTTTGGCGCACGCTCAAGTAAAAGCTTCCCCCCCAGAAAGACATATGTGGGTCAGCATGATTTTGGCTATGTAAAGAGGTGTCGAATGCATTCCATCAGTATTCGTATAGCAAACCTAACCTGAGGAACATGGTCACGCACGTGGATTTTATTCTCTTCCTCTTCGGCCCAGCTTTAACAACCGCCTGAATTAATTAGCTGCTACAACTACATCGAGGGAATCAACTTTATTTTAAAGAAAAAAAAAAAAAAACAGATAAACAAGTAATGAGTCCGAGCAATTTCCCTTTTGTTTAAGTGAAAAAAAAAAATCATAACCTTACGCGTGCGCAGCGATCGTGCATACCTTAACCAAAAAAGAAAAAAAAAAAACAAAAAAAAAGAAATTACATGCAAACACCTAAATTTAACAAATGAAAATGAGCCGCTCTTAACTTGAAATATTAATGTGAGTACAGAAAAAAAAAAAAAAAAAAAAAAAATGCTTTCCTGAAATTGTGTGCAAATATCCAAACTTCGTTTTAACCAATCGCCACACTGCTGGTCAAAAATTTAGGTACACTTAATTATTTTTGCTGTTTGTTTCTCATACGCAAGTCGAGTTTTCCATATTTACCTTATGTAAATTTTAATAACCGTCCCGATATATAGATAAATCTTACTCTACTATAATATTATTTGATACTTATATTTTAATTTATATATTTAATGTTGGCTATTATATGGAGAAAATGAATGATTGAAAAAGGCCAATTTATCGAAAATTAAGTTAATCAGTTTCTTAACACTTATCATTTAGATCAATTTGTTTATTAATATGCTACTTTTTCTTTGCCTAGTGTAATATATTTGGAGGATTAAAGCTTATTAAATAGATTCGCCAACATTCGCATCAGCCACGTCGGTTTGGTTAGAAGTGTCTTTATTGAATGAATTCTTTTGATATTCATAATAACTTAAGGCTGGCCACTGCTTCGGCAGAGAAGTCAGCGCGAGAGCCGTACATAGTTTTGTATATAATATAAAGAGAGCGGGAGTATACACATATGTATAGTACTTGGTCAAAGCGTGAGAACGCTGACGCGGCATCGTTGTGCGCGTTGCATTCTTACGCGATCATATTACCAGCACTGGGTGCTTGGCTTATTGTTTATGCAACGACAAAGTGTCGTTGCTCGATTTAATGTTTAGACAACAACAAAGTGTTGCTGTTTATTACATTTGAATATATATGAATATATGAGTATACTACATCTCCCTCCTTTTAAAAATAACGTAATATAATGAAGTTATTTTGAAATTGTATTTATGTCTAGTTTTATAATATATATTTATATATGGTTAATTCATTATAATGTTATATGTTTGTATTAAAGAATTTTTAACATAGTTTTTCGTTTTACCTAAATTTTTTTTTTTTTTTTTTTTTTTTTTTGGTTTAAA
The DNA here is from genome assembly GCA_018904305.1 of Scaptomyza montana. NCBI lineage: Eukaryota > Metazoa > Arthropoda > Insecta > Diptera > Drosophilidae > Scaptomyza > Scaptomyza montana. Next base: position 162,009 of record JAEIGR010000129.1, on the reverse strand, counting down.
GATAAAAACTTTTTATACTCTTAGAAATATGTTGATTAGTTTAATAAAACGATATTATCATCTTGTGGTTGATCAGCCCAAAATATTATATAAAATATTAGACTATGCTCGAGCTAACCTATTTGTTGAATATTTTAATTCTATTTTTGTTCACGATTTGTGATTTTTTCTTTCCTACGTCTATTTTTATATTATTTCTATCTTCTATACTTATAACTTTGTATGGTCCTGAATATTTACTTTCTAGCTTATGAGCTGTTTCTTTCCTTAACATGATTAATGTTCCTATTTCTAGTTGTATATCATTAACTTTTTTATCATATTCTAATTTTCGTTTTTGTTTTTCTATGTCTATCATTGTTTTTGCTCTTTTGTAAGCAATTTCTAGTCTAAACTTAAATTCCTTAGCATAATCATCTATGTTGTATATTGGATCTATTCTAGCTAATCTATTAAATTCTGCCAATTGTCTTGGAGGTCTTCCAAAGACAAGCTCGTATGGACAGTATTCGTGTACTGTCGACGGTGTTGTATTGAAACAATAGGTGAAATAATTCAACCATATGTCCCAATCATCTTTGTCAATCGAAATGTACGAACGAATGTATTCGTTGAATGTTCGATGACTCCTTTCTACTGTTCCTAAAGTCTGGTGATGGTGGGCTGTTGATGTTATATCACTTATCTTCATATATTTACACAAGTCATTTATAAGTGAATTTTTGTATTCAGTACCCATGTCCGTAATGAACGTCTTCATAGGACCGTACTTTAATACAAAAGATTCAAATATAGCTCTGGCTACTGTTTTTGCACTTTTATCTGTTACTGGTATTGTAACTAGATATTTCGTGAGATCACATATAATTGTGATTGCATACTCATTGCCATTCTCTGTACGAGGTAATGGACCAATGGTATCTATTAAAACAGTGTCAAAAGCTGTACTTGGTGTGCCTGTTATAATCATGGGTGCTTTTGTATGTGTTGTCGTTTTTGCTTGTTGGCATTTTAGACAAGTTTTCACATACTTTGTTATAGTCTTTGTCATTTGGGGCCAAAAATAGTATTTTTTTATTTTTAACAGGGTTCGCGTAATCCCTGTATGGCCTCCTTCTATAGGATCGTCATGGTATTTGGACAGGATTGCCTTTATTTGACTTTCGTCATTTTTGTCACTTTTTGTAGTAGCGCTACTTTTATTTTCAAATATTTATTGCCCATATTTTTAAATTCATTAAGTGATACAAATCCGAAAATTTGTTCACTTGGTGACATCTGTAAGTTAACGATTTTATGTATTCCGGCTTCTGAATTAAGCCTTTGAAAAAATTGACCTAAATCGAATTTTTCATTAGAGTACAAATCATTAACTGGGAATCGTGAAATAATTCGTTTTCCTTTCTTTAGCAAACAATTATTTTTACCGAATTTTATTTTCACAAATTTCTTTGCGTCATTATTGCTAACAACTTCATAGACATTGGGCTCTTTTCTTTCTTTTGATTCTTTTGGCAATTTTTGTTTTTCATCTGCGCAGATGTTTTCCTGTCTTTTGATGACCTTGTTTGGACCATCATTATATTTCTGTTCATTTCTATAAAAGTTTCTACTTTTATTCTTGATAATGCATCTGCAACGTGATTATCTTTCCCCTTGAGGTATTCTACTGTGAATTGATATTCTTCTAAATCTAGTCTCATTCTAGTCAATTTTGATGTAGGATTTTTCATCGAAAAAAGGTAGGTTAAAGGTCTATGGTCTGTTTTGACTAAGAAATGCTTTCCATAAACGTATGGTCTAAAGTGTTTTATTGCCCAGTGTATTGCAGCTAATTCCTGCTCTGTAGTTGATTTATTGCTTTCTCCCTGTGTGAAAGCTCTTGAAGCGAATGCAATTGGCAATTGCATACCGTTGTACTCTTGAGTTAGTACGGCACCACATGCATGTTTACTTGCATCTGTGGTTATGCAAAATTCTTTGCTGAAGTCAGGGTATTGTAACAATGTAGGCTTCATTAATGCCTTTTTTAAGTATTTGAATGCGTCTTCGCATTCTTTTGTCCATTCGAATTGGACATTCTTTTTGCACAATCTGGTCAAATGACGTGAATGTTGTGCGAAGTTATGAATAAATCGTCTGTAATAATTACAGAACGCGACGAAACGTCGTGCGCTATCCGCATCATTTCTGTATGTTGTATGTCTGTTCTATCGCTAACTGCATAATTTTTTTTTTTTTTTTTTAAATTTTGTCCAAATCTGTACCCTTACTAATTGAGGTGTATTTTTTCTTAAGGCTTTTTGTGTGGGAGTTATAAACTCGAAGGGCTAAATTTAGGATCATGAGTGCTACTATAATTGCTACCAAAACTAGCATGTACTGCAAATCGGGTGAAGATACGTCGACTTTGTTGATTACATTAGCTGTCGAATCGACAGTCTTAACGTCGACTATACCCATTATTGTTTCTGGAAAGTGATAACTTCTGCTGAATAAGTCTAGCCTGGAATTATTGATAACTTTCATGGAATTTTGTGTTTGATCTTTTTTTTTTTTTTTAAAAATTTCTATCTATCCACATAATATCTGTTTCCTATAAGTATAAAAAGTTTTTCCCTTTTTTTTTTTTTTGTGTAATTAATTTGTAAATTTTGTGAATTTTCAACAGGGGAACACTTTGTGGTTTACATGCGGCAATGGCAATTTTACAATATTTTACTTATAAGTTAAGTTTACACCACAAAGTGTTTGTTAATAATTAGTGTATTTATTGGGGCGTTTATTCCTATTGAATTGTTAGTGTTTTTTTTTTTTTTCGTAACTAGCGCATAGCGCAAGATGGTTACTATTAAATTGAAAAAAAATAAGCGAGGTGCTAACGTCTGTTAGCCCGCTTCTTCCTGTTATTTAACAGGGTGTTGATCTGCCGCAACTCCTCCTGTAAGCGGATCCTGCGTGCGTTTTCGTCTATTTTCGCCTTTAGTAAGGCGATGATGAGGTGTCTTCTATTTATCAGCCTTGCTTTTTCACCTCCGCGGTGTCGTTTGGGCGTCAGCTGGTCGTCGCCGTTGATGGCACGCTGACGCTCCCTCGCAGCTGTCCTCTTTCTGTATTCTTCTAATGTTATAGGCCTTGGCCCGTCGCGTGGTTCAGCCTCTAATGCTTCCTTTAGTGTAGGAGCATCCTTTTGCACGATGGGTTCACCTTCGCTGAACGTTGGTTCGTTATTCATGTGTGTGAATATCGCTGGTGTTGCTGCTTAAATTCACGTCAAGAGTTCAATTCGAGTTTTAATTTTCGCTGTTTCGTTTCAGCTTTTATTGTTTTGTTTGCTTTTGTATCTTTTGCATCTTCTTTCTCTCTTTCTTCCTTCACTTCACATTTAAATGTTCAACATTGCACAAGTTTTGTTTGCTTTTGTATCTTTTGCATTTTCTTTCTCTCTTTCTTCCTTCACTTCACGTTTAAATGTTCAACATTGCACAAGTTTTGTTTGCTTTGTTTTTTATAATACCGATCCGGCACTTATCACGGTCGCCATGTAATATATTTGGAGGATTAAAGCTTATTAAATAGATTCGCCAACATTCGCATCAGCCACGTCGGTTTGGTTAGAAGTGTCTTTATTGAATGAATTCTTTTGATATTCATAATAACTTAAGGCTGGCCACTGCTTCGGCAGAGAAGTCAGCGCGAGAGCCGTGCATAGTTTTGTATATAATATAAAGAGAGCGGGAGTATGCACATATGTATAGTACTTGGTCAAAGCGTGAGAACGCTGACGCGGCATCGTTGTGCGCTTTGCATTCTTACGCGATCATATTACCAGCACTGGGTGCTTGGCTTATTGTTTATGCAACGACAAAGTGTCGTTGCTCGATTTAATGTTTAGACAACAACAAAGTGTTGCTGTTTATTACATTTGAATATATATGAATATATGTGTATACTACACTAGCCTTACACACGTTTGCGAAACAGATTGGATTTTTGTTTCTTCTATAAATTGTTTTAAATACAAATCAGCCTGCAGGTGTATTACCTGGCTATTACATGCATGCCCGTTTGAACTGATGATGCATGTACGAACTGCGTAACAACTAGCAGATAGTACCTGCGCTGATCAACCAGCATTATTGTGTTTTTTTTCTAAAGGCATTTGATTTTATACTCGATACCGAAGGTAAAGAGTATATTGGTTTTGTGCAATGTCCGTCATGGTGTCCGTCCGTCTGTCCGTCCGTATGTTCGCAACTTTTTTCCACACCCTTCAAGCTAGAGACTTGAAACTTTCCAATTCTCTTTATCTATGGGATAGTAAATTAAAGTGTCAAGATGGGGGTTCTACGATAACTGGGGGGGCTGGCAAATCGATAAATTCGATAACTCAAAACCGATAAATCCACATATTTCGCACATCCTTATAGCTATAAGTACCAAATTTGGTAAGAAGATAGCTATTACCAACCCCCAAAAACTGCATCAAAACTTGGAGCCACGCCCCCCCATTCCGCCCCCCAGCTCCACCGCAATTTGAAATCAGAAATGGCTATATCTCCCACAGTTTTTGAGCTATAGCCACAAAATGTAGTGCCAAGAAAGGTGATGATGACCCCCCAAAAACTGCATCAAAAGTTTGGATGCCACGCCCACTAATAATGCCCTAGCCGCCCCCATCCACCCCAACGCTTCGTCAAAAACGGGAGTGCGTGTATCTTCCAGAGTTGAGGAGCTAGAGCCTCCAAACTTGGTAGGAAGATAGCTGGTAACGACCCCCAAAAATCTGCATCAAAGTTTTGGAGCCACACCCACCCATTCCGCCCCCAGCCCCCCGCAATTTAAAATCAGAAATGGCTATATCTGCCACAGTTTTTGAGCTAGAGCCACCAAATTTAGTGCCAAGATAGGTGATGATGACCCCCAAAAAACTGCATCAAAAGTTTGGATCCACGCCCACCGACACTGCCCTAGCCGCCCCCATCCACCCCAACGCTTCGTCAAAAACGGGAATGCGTGTATCTTCGAGAGTAGTGGAGCTAGAACCACCAAATTTGGTAGGAAGATAGCTGGCAACGACCCCCAAAAATCGGCATCAAAGTTTTGGAGCCACGCCCACCCAAGTCGCCCCCCTGTCCACACCTTTTACAAACTTTTAGCTAGAGTCACCAAATTTGGTATGAAGATAGCAATTAACATTCCACAAAGATCTGCAGCAAAAATTTGGATGCCACGCCCACCCATACCACCCCCAGCCCCCTTTCCCCATTTTTTACAAATTTCGAGCTAGAGTCACCAAATTTGGTATGAAGATAGCAATTGACATTCCACAAAGATGTGCATCACATATCTGGATGCCACGCCCACCCATACCGCCTCCAGCCCCCCCTTTCCCAACAAACTTACAAACTTTGAGCTAAAGTCATCAAATTTGTAAGGAGGATAGCTTGTGGCATCCCCATCTGCATCGGAAAATTTTTTTTAGCAGTGTACACCGCTGCCGCATCCGTACCCCTCAGCAGTCAGGCCTCTTTTTACCGGATTTAATACTGGTATCGAGTATGCCGCAGTCGGTTGCGTCCGACTGCACCGTTTCCACTTGTTTTGTTTTCAATTCTGTCGGCAAACATGTGCAAGAGATATACGAATCGCGTCTATATCGTATTTATAACTTTATCTACCTAATTTAATACAATTATAACCAATTTTTAAATATGAATTATATCAGCATTTCGTGTGCTTTTAAAATGCATTAATTTTCCGTTTTTTTTTGTGGATAACAATCAACTTCCGATGGAGGTAGGATAGCTGATGTAGGGCTTCCCAAGGGATTCTGCTATTATTTTTGGCCCGCAGGATCATGGAAGGGTGGGCGAGTGCACCAATCGGTGGCACCAAATAAGGAATGTCCCAGTTACTCGATTTACTTGGTTCTCTTCTTACTTCTAATCCTTTTCTTCTTTCTCATGCCGTAGTCGTTCGTTCGTTCTTTTTATCAACATTTTAGTACGCGAAAATCAAAATAATTCTATAACTAATAACGAAGCGAGTTTTATGCGTCGTACATTTACAAAAAGAACACCCACCCCAATTGCCGGCGAGCTTCAGCCAAAGCAAGCGCGTACTTCGACCGTATTAAATAGCCCATCTGCTTCACGTTGTTCATTACATGGCACATACAACACATCTCTCATTGTTATTTGTCTGTTTTCGGCCTGCAAAATTACAGTTCCACAGCCGGGCGATTCGATTAATTTTCCGGCTGCTAACATTATTGTTACTTTTTTCTCACTTAGAAAAACAAATTTACTTTTGTCACAACACATATGCGACGTAGCTCCACTATCAAGACACCATGTATTTTCTTTGTTCAATGGCACACTACAATGCATTAAAAAATTTGACTGTTCATTTTTATTTTCATTTTCCGCGTCTTTCTTTTTAGTTTTACATTCGTTCGCGCTATGCCCCGTTTTATTACAATTATAACACTTTCCTTGAAATTTTTGCTTATCTTTGTCTTTTGTGTAGCTGCTTCTGGAATTTTTTGTCGATTTGCTGCTTGCAGTTTTTCTGCTTAGTGTAAGCATATACAGCTTGGGCTTCATTGTTTTGCTCTTCTTTATTCTCTTTTCTGGCGCCTTCTTCTAGGAATTTTATCGCGTGTCTCGATCGCGACTACAAAGTTTTCCCATGTATCAGGCAAACTGCTCAGAAACATAATGGCTTTTAGTTCGTCGTTTAATACTATTTCCAGCTCTGCTAATTTATCAGTTATATTCACAAATGAATTAAAATATTGAGAAGCCTTTTCACCAGGTTGCATTTTCAATCGCACTAATTCTTGATATAGCTGCACCTTTTTATCGGTCCATTTGGCAAATTAATATTTCGCAACTTTTTCCATGCTTCTCCTGAGTTGGCGCACGACTTTATATGCATTAATTGTGTTGGCCTCACATTTAATATCAAACTCGCTAACGCCTTTTGATCAATTATTTCCCAACGCGCTGCTGCTGTAGCTTCTTCGGGTTTGACTTGCTTTTCACATACGGCGTTCCATAAATCCGCTGTGACTAACAAACTGCGCATAGTCAAATTCCACATATCATAGTTTGTTTCATCAAGTTTTTCTATTTGTATTGACAAACTCATGATTGCTTTTATTCCGACGTTTTCTAGTCTTTTCACAATTCACAAGGGATCTGGGCCCATAACCTTTGTTGGATTATTTATTGAAATATGTGTGATATATGTATATTTCCGCGCAATGTTGAATTGTGAATAAGCAATACAGAACTGATGGATATGTGTGTTACAGAATATACATTGCCAGAAAATATCGTATTTAGCTTAAATAATAATCGCGATAGTTAACATAAAACTTATCGATATTCAACAGACTTAATGTCAGGTTTCCACCAAATAGAACTTGAAGAAAATTCAAGAAATATAACTTCATTTTCAACGAGCAACGGCTCATATCGCTTCACGCGATTACCTTTTGGTTAAAGATAGCACAAAACTCATTTCAGAGAATGATGACTATTGCATTCTCTGGCCTTGAATCTTCGCAAGCATTCCTTTACATGGACGATTTAATAGTTATTGGTTGTTCCGAAAAACATATGTTCAAAAACCTAACAGATGTTTTTGACAAATGTAGGAAATACAACCTTAAATTGCATCCAGAAAAATGCTCATTTTTTATGCATGAAGTGACCTTCCTCGGTTACAAATGCACAGACAAAGGAATCTTGCCTGACGACAAAAAAAACGACGTCATTAAAAATTACCCAGTCCCACATGATGCGGACAGTGCTAGACGTTTTGTTGCATTTTGCAATTATTATAGACGCTTTATAAATAACTTCGCCGACTATTCACGGCACATAACTAGATTATGTAAAAAGAATTTTCCTTTTGAATGGACAGCTGAATGCCAAAACGCATTCCAATATCTCAAAGATAAGCTAATGGAGCCAACACTATTACAATATCCAGACTTCAGCAAAGAATTTTGCGTAATACCGGATGCAAGCAAGCAAGCGTGCGGAGCAGTTTTAACTCAAAACTATAACGGACTCCAACTTCCAGTTGCATACGCATCTCGTTCCTTTACCAAAGGAGAAAGTAATAAGAGTACAACAGAACAAGAATTGGCAGCAATTCATTGGGCAATAAAACATTTTCGACCATACATCTATGGTAAACATTTATTAATAAAAACTGATCACAGACCATTGACATATTTATTTTCAATGATTTACCCTAGTTCAAAACTTACACGTATGCGGCTCGAATTAGAAGAATTCGACTTCACAGTCCAGTACTTAAAGGGAAAAGATAATTATGTGGCAAACGCCCTATCACGGATAACAATATCCGAATTGAAAGATATACAAAACAAAGTCCTGAAAGTCACTACCAGGCAAACAAGTAGACAAAATCCCTGCGCAGGAAAAGAAAATAAACAAGAAGATTTGCAAAAACAAACTCTTGAAAAAATCTTCTAAGCCCAACGTATATGAAGTCATCACAAATGACGAAGTACGAAAAGTATTGGCCTTGCATATGAAAGAAAAGCTGTGTTACTTCAAACATGGAAATAAAATCATTGCAAGAATAAATGTTAGCGATCTTTATACTAATGGAATTATTGACTCAGAACAATTTTTCCAAAGGCTCGAAAAAGAAGCCGGTATGCATGATATACGCCAACTAAAAGTGGCACCGCATGAAATCATCTTTGAACAAGTTTCAATAGATAATTTCATAAATATGGGCAATAATACATTGAGATTATTAAGAGTAGCGCTACTCAAGCCGGTGACCATTATATCAAATGATAACGAAAAAGAAGCAATAATGTCTACATACCATGATGATCCAATCCAAGGAGGTCATACAGGCACATCGAAAACTTTAGCTAAAGTAAAAAGACACTACTACTGGAAATATATGACTAAACATATAAAAGAGTACGTACGTAGATGTCCAAAATGCCAAATGTCTAAAACTACGACAAATACAAAGAATCCTCTTACAATAACAGAAACGCCATTAGGTGCATTTGACGGAGTAATAGTGGATACCAGAAGGCCCACTACCAAAATCAGATAGCGGCAACGAATATGCAATCACATTAATATGTGACTTGACAAAAAACCTTGTAGCAATACCAATACCTAATAAAAATGCTAATACAGTTGCTAAGGCAATATTCGAATCTTTATACTCGATACCGAAGGTCCAATGAAGACGTTCATTTCGGACATGGGAACTGAAGATAAAAATTCCATTATTAATGACATGTGCAAATATCTAAAAATCAAGAATATAACATCAACAGCACACCACCACCAGACCGTTGGAACAGTAGAAAGAAGTCACAGAATTTTTAACGAATATATACGTTCATACAATTCAGTTGACAAAACCGACTGGGATGTGTGGATTCAATATTTCGTATATTGTTTCAACACGACCCCCTCTAAGGCACACAATTGCTGTCCATATGAGTAGTAGGTGAATGGGGATTATACGACACAAAGGATGCCGACAATTTATGACCCCATTAAATTTTATGACCTTTTTGACCCCCTTGTTTTTGACCCCTACAATATTATAATTTATGACCTTTTTCCAATGATCGTGTCCCTCCTTTGATTAGACTAGGGTGGAGAACAAAGGATTGACATTCCTAGGCTACAACTTTATCAGCATCATCTGTGAGAATCAGTGATCATAGGATTTGGAGTCAAGTGCACGCCTATTAAACCTTCATTGTTTTATACACCTGCAAGCAAGTCACAATCATAGATGGCATTCTTATGGACAATAACAACAAGATTCTTGAGAAGCAGTGATCAGAGGAACAGATTTGGCTATTTAGCTAACTAGTGTTAAAGTCAAGTCTGCGCCTGTCTAGCGTGCGTGGCATTGTAGACCTGAAAGCAAGCAATAAAGAATGAATGTTTATGATCATGAGTAGCAGTGTGCAAAGGAAGAAAGGATAGAGGATAGTGTTCGATGTACGTTGCATTGTTATGGTCAACACAAAGAACAATGCAACGTACATAAAGATTCATGGGGTTCTGTGAACAAGAGATACAAATTTTCCTACGCAGCAGCAGCAGCAGTAGCAGCGGCAGGATCAATACATTGCTTCTTATCAAGAGTATTGATACTTGTAGCTTAAGATTCAAATATGTTAGAGGGGGAAAGAGCTAGAGGGGGAAAGTGCAAGAAGGAGAATGTGTGTTAGAGTGGGAAAGAGTTATAGGGGGAAAGTGTTAGAAGGAGAATGTGTGTAGAGGGGGAAAGAGTGATAGAGGGAGGAGGTGTTAGAAGGAGAATGTGTGTTAGAGGGGGAAAGTGTAAGAGGGAGATGGTGTTAGAGGGAGAAAGTGTTAGAGGGGGAAAGTAGTAGAAGACTTAGAGACAAGTTTGTGCATGCATGAAGTGCGCTAGTCAAATGTCAAGTACATTACTTGACAACAAAATTCGTGAGGGGTTATGTAAGCAAGGGATGGGAATTTTCCTACGCAGCAACAGCAGCAGCAGCAAGATCAACACATTGTTTTTAAACAAGAGTATTGATACTTGTAGATTAAGATTAAAATATGTTAGAGGAGGAAAGTGTTAGAGGGGGAAAGTGTTAGAAGGAGAATGTGTGTAAAAGGCCGAAAGAGTTAGAGGGGGAAAGTGTTAGAGGGAGGAAGGCTTAGAGACAAGCTTGTGCATGCTTGAAGTGCGCTAGTCAAAGCTCAAGTAGATTAGTTGGCTAATATGTTATAGATATCACCGTCCGTGAGGATCAGTGAGCCAAGTACATTACCTTTGAAACTATTAAGGTTTCTTAGCTACAAGTTAGTAGATAAGAGAGAGAGAGAGTCAACTGTGCGCAGGTTTCTTAACTACGAATAAGTAGATAAGAGAGAAACGAGAGGGCACCTGTTTGACGTGCGTTGCCTTGCACACCTGCAGGCAAAACATAAACAATCAATGTTTATGGTTGTGAAAACCAGTGATCCAAAGGATAAAAGGGTTGAGACAAGATTGTGCTTGTTTGAAGTACGCTAGTCAAAAGGCAGTACATTCGTAGGCCGCATTCTTATGATCAAAAGCAACAACAACAACAACCTTCGTGGGGGGTTATGTGAACAAGGGATGGGAATTTTCATACGCAGCAGCAGCAGCAAGATCAACACATTTTTTTAAACAAGAGTATTGAGACTTGCAGATTTAGATTGGAATGTTATAGGGCGAAGGTGTAAGAGGGGGAAAGTGTTAGAGGGAGAAAGAGAGAGTTAGTGTTAGAGAGAGTAAGTGTTAGAGGGTGAAAGTGCTATAGGGGAAAGCGATCCTGCTTATATTATTATATTAAAACACGCTTCTTTATGCGATTCTATACACGAGCGTCTATGAAATGCAGGTGGTATGTTAATTGATTGTCCCTCTTTCTAACGCACACCCAACTTGTTCGCTACTTACGTTTCTAACCTTTATTTGCATACATCTGTTTTGAATATTGTACTGACTTCTGTTACTTTTATAGAGCTAATTAGTATAACTTTTTAATTTTTTTACTTTGTTAAAATACTATCAAATTATGTTTTTCATAGAGGTATGTTTTAATTTTATTTAATATTTTTTTTTCATAGATTTTTGCAGTACGTTAAATTTGAGAATTATATTAAGCTTGTTCCGTTGAGGGATTAAGCAACCACAAACACCGAACATTTATATTAATGACATATAGTTATAGCCGGTAGAACACACAAGTCAAACTCCATGATTTTGTTTCGGCTTGATAAAAAGCTTTTTTAAGTCTATATTATAAGCCTAAGTTCTAGTACTCACTATATACATATCTAAGAATGCTTTTATGTATCAGGTGTACCGGTATGAAGTGAGCGTCAAGATACAAATGTCTCGATAGGGAACATTTGTTGTGAACGAGCCTTCATTTTTTTTTTGTTTGTTTTTTATGACATCTGTGAAACATATTTAGTATGCAACAAGTCATTGAATAGACAACCTCATATTTTTTCATCGTGTTAAAAATGTCGAATTTTGTACCAGAAAGTGATGATTTGCGGAAAGCATTAATTTTTTGTTTTCATTTGAAGAAAAGTGCTGCAGAGTCGCATCGAATGCTTGTCGAGGCATATGGTGATCATGCTCTATCAGAAGCAACATGCAAAAGATGGTTTCAACGGTTCAGAAATAATGATTTTGATGTGAGAAATGAAGAACGTGGAAGACCACCAAAAAAGTTTGAAGACGCCGAATTGCAAACGATATTGGATGGAGATGATACTTTGAGTCAAAAGCAAATGGCAGAAATGTTAAATGTTGCACAACAAACAATTTCTGACCGTTTAAAAGCTATGGGAAAGATCCAAAAGTGTGGAAAATGGGTGCCACATGAATTGAATGAAAGACAGATGGAAAACCGAAAAAACACTTGTGAAATTTTGCTTCAAAGACACGAAAGAAAATCGGTTTTGCATCGGATTGTTACTGGCGATGAAAAATGGATTTATTTTAAGAATCCTAAACGGAAAAAATCATGGGTTAATCCGGGACAACCATCAACATCGACTGCAAAACCAGATCGATTCGGCAAGAAGACAATGCTGTGTGTTTGGTGGGACCAGATAGGTGTGGTGTACCACGAGCTCCTAAAACCTGGTGAAACCGTTAATACTGATCGCTACCGACAACAAATGATCAATTTGAACCATGCATTGTTCGAGAAACGACCAGAATGGGCCAGAAGACACGGTAAGGTAATTTTGCTCCATGACAATGCACCTGCACACAAAGCAAAACCGGTTCAGGATACAATCAAAACACTTGGCTGGGAGCTGCTACCCCACCCGCCGTATTCACCAGACTTGGCTCCTTCCGACTACCATTTGTTTTCATCGATGGGACACGCATTGGCTGAGCAGCACTTTGATTCCTACGAGGAGGTCGAAAATTGGGTGTCTGGTTGGTTTGCTTTAAAAGACGAACAATTTTATTGGCGTGGTATCCACAAATTGCCAGAAAGGTGGTCAAAATGTGTAGAAAACAATGGAAAATACTTTGAATAACATGTTTTTTACTTTCCCATTAGTAACTTGTGTTTTATTTTCACAAAAAAACGCTCATTTCATACCGGTACACCTGGTATGTCACTATTTTTAAAGCTTAAAGAATTTCGTGTAGCTGGTATAATAAATCATGTTTTAACAAAATAATTTAGATCTTAATATTTATACTTCATCGTTTATTGAATTTATTATTATTATTTATTTTTTTTTTTTTTAATACCCATATATTCGATTCTGTTCTATCTCAGTAATAATTTATTTTGCTTTTACATTCTTTAAATTCTTTAAGGTAATCTTTTAGGCTTAACAAATAATCTTTTCCTTAACTTTCCGTCTGCTCGCTAAAAGATTTTCGTCAAATGACACTTTTCATATTTAAGATATCCGTCAAACTATTTCTTATACTCGACTAAAATTATTTCATCAAACTCACATATCAAATAAATTTCTAAAATAAAGAAAATGAAAACAGTAAGATGTTCTAAGCAGCTGGATTGGTTTTTTTTTATACACGGTTTTTACTATTCTCTTTCCCAGTATGCTACTTACGATAAAAATGTATAAAGAATGTGTTTTGTACTCATTTACTGACTTCAAAAATTCTTCTATTGATGTTGTCTGATACCCTATCTTAATTTGTGTAATACTTAATCGTTTTCACCAACTTAGTATTCTTTTGATTTTTAAAAATTTTATGTTATGTTGTTAGCTATTTTGACTAGACTTTACGCTTAAAACGAGATAGATTGTATTATTGTCCTTAACACGTTAGCTTAATTTTAACAGGGAAATCGATCGGACATTGATTTTTCACTTTATAATTGATTGCTTTAATATATTTTAACTGTCAACCTATATACCTTTCTACTTTCTTAGTGATTATGTTAGATTTTTATATTTCCAAACTCATTGCTTAAACTAAGAAAATTTCGTTATTAATTTCTTTTAATTGATGGATGGTAATATTTTATTTCATTATTCTCCTCATTTTTATTACATTTAATAAGGAAGTGCATTGAACTAGCTTAACAGTTCGATATATGAGTCTTACACTGTTTCGAAAAGTATGACTTCGTTAGCTGTTTTAATTTAAGGGTTAAGTATCTACTACTACTGTTCTTTAACTGTGATAGTTGCAGTTTTGTTACATCTCACTTCCATTTTTTTCTTTCTTTTATTTTATTTATTTATTTATTTAATTTTTTTTTTTAGGTGCTTTATTAATTTTAATAAGAACAAAACCTTTTTGCTCTAGATGCCATGTTATTAGGTCTTATTTTTTCATTTAATTATTATAATTATTTCTTAAAGAGATTCATTTTCTTTAGTGCTCAAAACTTATTGTCGCTAAAGGATTTGTTTTTCATTGATCTGAGATATTTCGTAAATTCATGAAACCATTGAAATGTGCTCTATTCTTCTTGAACCTTGCATTAATCTTGAATTTGGATGGCAAAATAAGGCTGTGATGTACTAAAGCTCGAAATGACGTAAAAGTCGGTATTTTACATAACGGGCATAAAATAATGTACGTTAACTATCACCGGATTGGTTTATACCCACTAAATATTGGTATTTTCAGTTTTTTTTTTTCTTTCTTTGTTTTAATCGTTTTATACACCCTAGCTCTTGATCTTGTGTTTTGATTTTAGATTAGGGTCTGATTTTATTGTATACTGTTTGTGGAGGAGGCTCCAAAGAATAAGATTTGATTTGGTAATTGTATGGTATGATTTGTTCTTCTTTTTTTGTGGTTGTATTGTAGAGCACTTCTTGTGTGTATGTTAAACTAATAAAAAGAGCGCAATCAAGTCATTTACAATAATTTTCACTAGCTTAGGATTCATGGTCTTAAGACCGTTTAGACTTCATGGTAAATAGTTTTTGCTAGGCTATTTTCTATTATGATTCTTGTGGGTTATAATTCGTACATTAAAAGAACGAGATAAAGTTGTTCTTGTTTAGGTCCACAATCTATTTTCTTGGTCCATTTTCCTTGGCATATAATACAGCAGGGAGTAAGATTTAAAAGTAGTATGTCATTCCATTCTGGTAATATTATTATTTTGTTTTTATTATGTTGTTATTTCATTTTTAATTTTATTCTTTTATGTTATTTGACTTTATATATTGCCTTTAAATTTAAGGGTTTTGCCTCTCAATTTTTGAACCGAGACATAGTATTTTTATTTCTGTAATGCATAAACGTAAGCATCCTTGATCCCAGATAGTATGTTTATTCTTGATCAATATTTAGATCAGCACCGTAGGCTTCCTAGATCTGTGTGTCTGTATCTATGCAAACTATTTTATCAGCTTTTAGGTATCGAGATTAAATTTTGCTCAGAATCTAATCGCTGCCTTAAACACATGAGTGTTACAACTTTCACACTTAAGGAGCATTAGATCTTTTCGTTTTAAAGAGTTTACTATTTGACGCTTTTAAGAACAATTTGCTTGCCTGAGCTTGGTAGGTTATACAGTTAAAACAATTAGTGGAAAGATGGAACTGTCTTATAGAATTTCTTATACATTATTAGTTGCTTCTTTCCCTATCGCTTATTCTCACGCACTTTGAGATTATAACATTACTTAATGGAATGTGCTGTATGTTCCTGATTGTTTGCTGATTATTGTTGTTAATTATTATTTTGTTTATTTATTTCTTTTACATCTCATATAGTATTTTTCTCTTATGTTTCTTTTTTCGCTTCACTTCTATACTTACTTTAATAATTTATCATATGTTTCCTCTAATTTATATTCAATCGCCCTTTAATTGACAAAAACTGGGTGGCGGTAAGCTGTAAAAAACGGAAGGCAATTAATCTATAAAACTGATGGAACGGAACAGTTGTGATTATTTTTCATTTAAAAATAAAAGTAGGCTGTTAAAATAAATATTTACTTATATTAAATTAAAATTTGAATTGATTTTTAGTAAACCGGCCTTTTTTTCTTCGAAAATGTAGCTTTTAAAAGAATATATTAAGCTCATATCATATTTATTTAGATTTTCACATTGAGGTAACATCAGCCCAAGTCCCTCGATAGTGAGCTGCCGTTTACAGACGGTGAAGTAAATGGGATGCCGCTTTGTCGTTTCTCATAATCACAATTAAGCTGCCCGACGATGAAAATGAGTTCCTTTACGATTTACGTACTGTCACTGTTTGCAGCAGCCTGGCGTCCTCCAAAGAGTCAAACACTCATCATCATCATTTGCCCCCCTACGGCGAAGCGATCCTCACCTGAACCATCACTCGTACACACATAAGTAACTTTTACCTAGATTAGGTACGGTTTGCGTCTAGCCGTCTTATTTGAATAGTTCTGTTCTACTCTGCACCGATTTTGGATCCCCTGATTTCTATTATTCCCAGCTACTTTCCTAGGCTCACACCTTTAACTTCTAACACACCAGCCCAAACATTAGACAATGACTATCAAGTACCAAGAGCTATTAAAAACATTTATAAAGTATTCGGGGGAAATTTGATCGAACAATGCAACACCCAAAACTGTTATTATGGCTTACATTAAATCGTGAAGTCATAGTCGAGTCTACTACGTACTACACATTTTTCCATGAGTTGTTCCCATTTAAAGCCCCTATCAATTTATCCGTTTTTTCTTATTATTATTTTTTCAACCAAGTTCGGCACCCTCATCGTCATTCAATATGTATGTTATAGGGATTTTATTTTGTATTTCTATTATTGAAAAGTTTAAGTTTTCCGGTTTGGTGAGCAGCCCTTCTCATTAAAATATTATGTTTGCTTATACACACATAATCATTTGCAAAGATTTTTATATGACTAAAGACAATGTCTTAAAACATTTTAACAATTATAAGATTTACTTTTATGTATGTAATTTTAGCTGTCCTATTATATTGCTGATTGTTCTAACTAAACAATTGATTGAACATAACCTCCATAATGTCTTTTAAACGTATCTTTGATTGAGTTTTCGATAATCACTACTTATTCAATTTTCTAGATCGTACCCGAGTCACGTTAATATCAGTACGACAAAATAAGCACGCAAGCAAGGTTGAGGGCAGTGACACTCCTAAAAGGGTTTGAGCCGAAGTGTGACGAAAAAAAAAGCACAATAAGGTAGGAGCTAACGAAAAGCGAGAGTCTTTAGTGGGAAGCGAGCTGAACGAAGACATCTGATCTCAGGCAAGACAAATGTTTATCGGGAGAGAGAATCCTCCTTTCACATTATAGCAGTATGCGTAGCCTTTACAAGGAAACGAAGTTTCTTTTCTTAGAACAACATATCAAACGTATTAAAGGCTAAGAAACCCTCAACTCATCAAAAATACTTGCTCTCGGACAGTGTCCATGTCCGATGGAAGAGTTATAGAACTAGAAGGGGGCACAACAGACCTCTCAGGTACCAAATCATTCATCGACGATGAAGGTTAATACAGGCAGGAGACATATTATTCTATTATTAATTCCCCTTTATATTTTTTTATTTAAAAAGAACATATCAATAAAGTTGTTAATTTTTTACGGACTTTTACTGATTTTTTATTAAATTTTCTATTATCTTGGCTCAAATTTAATTTCCGTTTTTTTTTCCTTACAAAGTAATTTACATCTGTCAGCAATGTCAATTCGTGATTTTTTCGAAAAAATGTATGAGAACCGAATCTATTTTTTTAAAAGCGCTATAAATTTTATTTATTTGTTTTTTTTTTTCACCAAAAGCCAACGAATGTACTGACGCAATACTGCTGCGTTTCGTACTATAACTTTAATTTAACATCCAAATGAAAGAACAAGTCCACAGTCGTGTCGATAAAAAACCGGGACTTAAAAGTACGCTATTGAATAGAGTTTAAATCTGTCAGCAATATCAATTCGTGTTTTTTCGGTAGCCAACTGGCGTTCCCCAGGCAAATATTTTCTCTTTCAACTCCAATTCTAGAACCCATCCAATAATATTGAAAAGAGGTAAGCCAAGAAAACATAGAACAGGTGGCAGTTTAGCTGTGAAAAACCGGTTTTTCGGTTTTAGGAACAGGTAATTAATTTGCTGTTTAAAACAGGGATCTGTTATTTTTTCCGGTTATTTTTTTGTGGTTGTCAAAAAACAGGTTGCTGTTTAGCTGTTAAAAACAGGTTTTTCAGTTTTAGAAACAGGTTGTTGTTTGACTGTTATTTTCCGGTTTAAAAACAGTTTGGGGGGAGGGGTGTGTAGTTTTGCTGTTAAAAACAGGGATTTTTCAGGTTTAAAAACAGGTTGTTGATATATGTTTAAACGAGAGCTGTTATGTGTGCAATATGCAGATATAACAGCCCACCAGTTTAACATCTATCAACAACCTGTTTTAAAACAGGTTGCTGTTTAGATGTTATTTTTATATAACAGTCAAACATCAACCTGTTTTTAAACCTGAAAAATCCCTGTCTTTAACAGCAAAACTGACAACCCCTCCCCCAAACTGTTTTTAAACCGGAAAAAATAACAAATGATTATGTGTGTATAAGCAAACATAATATTTTTTAATGAGAAGGAATGTCAATTGTTATATTCATACCAAATTTGGTGACTCTAGCTCAAAGTTTGTAAAAGGTGGGGAAAGGGGGGCTGGGGGCGGTATGGGTGGGCGTGGCATCCAAACTTTTGATGCAGATTTTTGTGGAATGTCAATTGCTATCTTCATAACAAATGTGGTGACCCTAGCTCAAAGTTTGTAAAAAGTGGGGAAAAGGGGGCTGGGGGCGGTATGGGTGGGCGTGGCATCCAAATTTTTGAGGCAGATCTTTGTGAAATATCAATTGCTATCTTCATACCAAATTTGGTGAATCTAGCTCGAAATTTGTAAAAATTGGGAAAGGGGGGTTGGGGGTGGTATGGGTAGGCGTGGCATCCAAATTTTTGATGCAGATCTTTGTGGAATGTCAATTGCTATCTTCATACCAAATTTGGTGACTCTAGCTCGAAATTGTAAAAAGTGGTGAAAGCGGGGCGAAATGGAGGGCGTGGCTCCAAAACTTTGATGCAGATTTTCTGGGGTCTTTGCCAGCTATCTTCCTACCAAATTTGGTGGCTCTAGCTCCACAACTCTGGAAGATACACTCATTCCCGTTTTTGACGAAGCGTTGGGGTGGATGGGGTTGGCTAGGGCAGTATTGAAGGGCGTGGCATCCAAACTTTTGAAGCAGTTTTTAGGGAGTCATCATCACCTATCTTGGCACCAAATTTGGTGGCAATAGCTCAAAAACTGTGGGAGATATAGGCTTTTTTGACTTTAATATGCGGGGGGCTGGGGGCGGAATGGGGGAGCGTGGCTCCAAAACTTTTGATGCAGTTTTTTGGGGGTTGCTAATAGCTATCTTCTTACCAAATTTGGTACTTCTACCTGTAAGGATGTGCGAAATATGTGGATTTATCGGTTTTGAGTTATCGAATTGATCGATTTGCCAGCCCCCCAGTTATCGTAGAACCCCCATCTTGACACTTTAATTTACTATCCCATAGATAAAGAGAATTGGAAAGTTTCAAGTCTCTAGCTTGAAGGGTGTGGAAAAAACTTGCAACCATACGGACGGACAGACGGACAGACGGACAGACACCATGACGGACATTGCACAAAACCAATATACTCTTTACCTTCGGTATCGAGTATAAAAATATAAAGGCGAATTATTAATAGAATAATATGTCTCCTGCCTGTATAAACCTTCATCGTCGATGAATGATGTGGTACCTGAGAGGTCTGTTGTGCCCCCTTCTAGTTCTATAACTCTTCCATCGGACATGGACACTGTACGAGAGCAAGTATTTTTTGATGAGTTGAGAGTTTCTTAGCCTTTAATACGTTTGATATGTTGTTCTAAGAAAAGAAACTTCGTTTCCTTGTAAAGGCTACGAATGCTGCTATAATGTGAAAGGAGGCTTCTCTCTCCCGATAAACATTTGTCTTGCCTGAGATCAGATATCTTCGTTCAGCTCGCTTCCCACTAAAGACTCTCGCTTTTCGTTAGCTCCTACCTTATTGTGCCTTTTTCTACGTCACACTTCGGCTCAAACCCTTTTAGAAGTGTCACTGACCTCAACCTTGCTTGCGTGCTTATTTTGTCGTACCCTGCTATATTAACGTGAGTCGGGTACGATCTAGAAAATTGAATAAGTAGTGATTATCGAAAACTCAATCAAAGACACGTTTAAAAGACATTATGGAGGTTATGTTCAATCAATTGTTTAGTTAGAGCAATCAGCAATATAATAGGACAGCTAAAATTACATACATAAAAGTAAATCTTATAATTATTAAAATGATTTAAGACATTGTCTTTAGTCATATAAAAATCTTTGCAAATGATTATGTGTGTATAAGCAAACATAATATTTTTTAATGAGAAGGGCTGCTCACCAAACCGGAAAACTTAAACTTTTCAATAATAGAAATACAAAATAAAATCCCTATAACATACATATTGAATGACGATGAGGGTGCCGAACTTAAAGACATTTTCTAGAAAGAGAAAATTGAAAAAAACAGGTACGCCCACACTTGGTTGAAAAAATAATAATAAGAAAAAACGGATAAATTGATAGGGGCTTTAAATGGGAACAACTCATGGAAAAATGTGTAGTACGTAGTAGAGTCGACTACGACTTCACGATTTAATGTAAGCCATAATAACAGTTTTGGGTGTTGCATTGTTCGATCAAATTTCCCCGAATACTTTATAAATTTTTTAATAGCTCTTGGTACTTGATAGTCATTGTCTAATGTTTTTTTTATCCAAATAATATGTTATGTGGGCTGGTGTGTTAGAAGTTAAAGGTGTGAGCCTAGGAAAGTAGCTGGGAATAATAGAAATCAGGGGATCCAAAATCGGTGCAGAGTAGAACAGCACTATTCAAATAAGACGGCTAGACGCAAACCGTACCTTATCTAGGTCAAAGTTACTTATGTGTGTACGAGTGATGGTTCAGGTGAGGATCGCTTCGCCGTAGGGGGGCAAATGATGATTATGAGTGTTTGACTCTTTGGAGGACGCCAGGCTGCTGCAAACAGTGACAGTACGTAAATCGTAAAGGAACTCATTTTCATCGTCGGGCAGCTTAATTGTGATTATGAGAAACGACAAAGCGGCATCCCATTTACTTCACCGTCTGTAAACGGCAGCTCACTATCGAGGGACTTGGGCTGATGTTACCTCAATGTGAAAATCTAAATAAATATGATATGAGCTTAATATATTCTTTTAAAAGCTACATTTTCGAAGAAAAAAAAGGCCGGTTTACTAAAAATCAATTCAAATTTTAATTTAATATAAGTAAATATTTATTTTAACAGCCTACTTTTATTTTTAAATGAAAAATAATTACAACTGTTCCGTTCCATCAGTTTTATAGATGAATTGCCTTCCGTTTTTAACAGCTTACCGCCACCCAGTTTTTGTCAATTAAAGGGCGATTGAATATAAATTAGAGGAAACATATGATAAAATATTAAAGTAAGTATAGAAGTGAAGCGAAAAAAGAAACATAAGAGAAAAAATACTATATGAGATGTAAAAGAAATAAATAAACAAAATAATAATTAACAACAATAATCAGCAAACAATCAGGAACATACAGCACATTCCATTAAGTAATGTTATAATCTCAAAGTGCGTGAGAATAAGCGATAGGGAAAGAAGCAACTAATAATGTATAAGAAATTCTATAAGACAGTTCCATCTTTCCACTAATTGTTGTAACTGTATAACCTACCAAGCTCAGGCAAGCAAATTGTTCTTAAAAGCGTCAAATAGTAAACTCTTAAAAACGAAAAGATCTAATGCTCCTTAAGTGTGAAAGTTTTAACACTCATGTGTTTAAGGCAGCGATTAGATTCTGAGCAAAATTTAATCTCGATACCTAAAAGCTGATAAAATAGTTTGCATAGATACAGACACACAGATCTAGGAAGCCTACGGTGCTGATCTAAATATTGATCAAGAATAAACATACTATCTGGGATCAAGGATGCTTACGTTTATGTATTACAGAAATAACAAGTGGAAACGTTGCAGTCGGACGCAACCGACTGCGGCATACTCGATACCAGTATTAAAACCGGTAAAAAAAGGGCCTGATTGCGGAGGGGTACGGATGTGGCAGGGGTGTACGCTGCCTTAAAGATTTTCCGATGCAGATGGGGATGCCACAAGCTTTCTTCCTTACAAATTTGGTGACTCTAGCTCATAGTTTGTAAAAGGTGGGGAAAGGGGGGCTGGGTGTGGTATGGGTGGGCGTGGCATCCTAATTTTTGATGCAGTTTTTGGGGGGTCATCATCACTTATCTTGGTACCAAATTTGGTGGGTCTAGCTCAAAAACTCAGGGAGATATAGGCGTTTTTGACTTTAACATGCGGAGGGGGCTGGGGGCGGAATGGAGGGGCGTGGCTCCAAAATTTTTGATGCAGTTTTTTGGGGGTTGCTAGTAGCTATCTTTTTACCAAATTTGGTAGTTCTAGCTGTAAGGATGTGCGAAATATGTGGATTTATCGGTTTTGAGTTATCGAATTTATCGATTTGCCAGCCCCCCAGTTATCGTAGAACCCCCATCTTGACACTCTAATTTACTATCCCATAGATAAAGAGAATTGGAAAGTTTCAAGTCTCTAGCTTGAAGGGTGTGGAAAAAAATTGGACACATACAGACGGACAGACGGACGGACACCCTGACGGACATTGCACAAACTCAATATACTCTTTACCTTCGGTATCGAGTATAAAAATACTATGTCTCGGTTCAAAAATTGAGAGGTAAATTCCTTAAATTTAAAGGCAATATATAAAGTCAAATTACATAAAAGAATAAAATTAAAAATGAAATAACAACATAATAAAAACAAAATAATAATATTACCAGAATGGAATGACATACTACTTTTAAATCTTACTCCCTGCTGTATTATATGCCAAGGAAAATGGACCAAGAAAATAGATTGTGGACCTAAACAAGAACAACTTTATCTCGTTCTTTTAATGTACGAATTATAACCCACAAGAATCATAATAGAAAATAGAAAATAGTCTAGCAAAAACTATTTACCATGAAGTCTAAACGGTCTTAAGACCATGAATCCTAAGCTAGTGAAAATTATTGTAAATGACTTGATTGCGCTCTTTTTATTAGTTTAACATACACACAAGAAGTGCTCTACAATACAACCACAAAAAAAAAGAAGAACAAATCATACCATACAATTACCAAATCAAATCTTATTCTTTGGAGCCTCCTCCACAAACAGTATACAATAAAATCAGACCCTAATCTAAAATCAAAACACAAGATCAAGAGCTAGGGTGTATAAAATGATTAAAACAAAGAAAGAAAAAAAAAACTGAAAATACCAATATTTAGTGGGTATAATCCAATCCGGTGATAGTTAACGTACATTATTTTATGCCCGTAATGTAAAATACCGACTTTTACGTCATTTCGAGCTTTAGTACATCACATCCTTATTTTGCCATCCAAATTCAAGATTAATGCAAGGTTAAAGAAGAATAGAGCACATTTCAATGGTTTCATGAATTTACGAAATATCTCAGATCAATGAATAACAAATCCTTTAGCGACAATAAGTTTTGAGCACTAAAGAAAATGAATCTCTTTAAGAAATAATTATAATAATTAAATGAAAAAAATAAGACTTAATAACATGGCATCTAGAGCAAAAAGGTTTTGTTCTTATTAAAATGAATAAAGCACCTACAAAAAAAAAAAAAATAAATAAATAAATAAATAAAATAAAAGAAAGAAAAAAATGAAAGTGAGATGTAACAAAACTGCAACTATCACAGTTAAAGAACAGTAGTAGTAGATACTTAACCCTTAAATTAAAACAGCTAACGAAGTCATACTTTTCGAAACAGTGTAAGACTCATATATCGAACTGTTAAGCTAGTTCAATGCACTTCCTTATTAAATGTAATAAAAATGAGGAGAATAATGAAATAAAATATTACCATCCATCAATTAAAAGAAATTAATAACGAAATTTTCTTAGTTTAAGCAATGAGTTTGGAAATATAAAAATCTAACATAATCACTAAGAAAGTAGAAAGGTATATAGGTTGACAGTTAAAATATATTAAAGCAATCAATTATAAAGTGAAAAATCAATGTCCGATCGATTTCCCTGTTAAAATTAAGCTAACGTGTTAAGGACAATAATACAATCTATCTCGTTTTAAGCGTAAAGTCATCAAAAGAATACTAAGTTGGTGAAAACGATTAAGTATTACACAAATTAAGATAGGGTATCAGACAACATCAATAGAAGAATTTTTGAAGTCAGTAAAAGAGTACAAAATACATTTTTTATACATTTTTATCGTAAGTAGCATACTGGGAAAGAGAATAGTAAAAACCGTGTGTATAAAAAAAACAATCCAGCTGCTTAGAACATCTTACTGTTTTCATTTTCTTTGTTTTAGAAATTTATTTGATATGTGAGTTTGATGAAATAATTTTAGTCGAGTATAAGAAATAGTTTGACGGATATCTTAAATATGAAAAGTGTCATTTGACGAAAATCTTTTAGCGAGCAGACGGAAAGTTAAGGAAAAGATTATTTGTTAAGCCTAAAAGATTACCTTAAAGAATTAAAAGAATGTAAAAAGCAAAATAAATTATTACTGAGATAGAACAGAATCGAATATATGGGTATTAAAAAAAAAAAAAAAAATAAATAATAATAAATTCAATAAACGATGAAGTATAAATATTAAGATCTAAATTATTTTGTTAAAACATGATTTATTATACCAGCTACACGAAATTCTTTAAGCTTTCAAAATAGTGACATACATAAAAGCATTCTTAGATATGTATATAGTGAGTACTAGAACTTAGGCTTATAATATAGACTTAAAAAGCTTTTTATCAAGCCGAAACAAAATCATGGAGTATGACTTGTGTGTTCTACCGGCTATAACTAAATGTCATTTATATAAATGTTCGGTGTTTGTGGTTGCTTAATCCCTCAACGGAACAAGCTTAATATAATTCTCAAATTTAACGTACTGCAAAAATCTATGAAAAAAATATATAAAATAAAATTAAAACATACCTCTATGAAAAACATAATTTGATAGTATTTTAACAAAGTAAAAAAAATTAAAAAGTTATACTAATTAGCTCTATAAAAGTAACAGAAGTCAGTACAATATTCAAAACAGATGTATGCAAGTAAAGGTTAGAAACGTAAGTAGCGAACAAGTTGGGTGTGCGTTAGAAAGAGGGACAATCAATTAACATACCACCTGCATTTCATAGACGCTCGTGTATAGAATCGCATAAAGAAGCGTGTTTTAATATAATAATATAAGCAGGATCGCTTTCCCCTATAGCACTTTCACCCTCTAACACTTACTCTCTCTAACACTAACTCTCTCTTTCTCCCTCTAACACTTTCCCCCTCTTACACCTTCGCCCTATAACATTCCAATCTAAATCTGCAAGTCTCAATACTCTTGTTTAAAAAAATGTGTTGATCTTGCTGCTGCTGCTGCGTATGAAAATTCCCATCCCTTGTTCACATAACCCCCCACGAAGGTTGTTGTTGTTGTTGCTTTTGATCATAAGAATGCGGCCTACGAATGTACTGCCTTTTGACTAGCGTACTTCAAACAAGCACAATCTTGTCTCAACCCTTTTATCCTTTGGATCACTGGTTTTCACAACCATAAACATTGATTGTTTATGTTTTGCCTGCAGGTGTGCAAGGCAACGCACGTCAAACAGGTGCCCTCTCGTTTCTCTCTTATCTACTTATTCGTAGTTAAGAAACCTGCGCACAGTTGACTCTCTCTCTTATCTACTAACTTGTAGCTAAGAAACCTTAATAGTTTCAAAGGTAATGTACTTGGCTCACTGATCCTCACGGACGGTGATATCTATAACATATTAGCCAACTAATGTACTTGACCTTTGACTAGCGCACTTCAAACATGCACAAGCTTGTCTCTAAGCCTTCCTCCCTCTAACACTTTCCCCTCTAACTCTTTCCCCCTCTTACACACATTCTCCTTCTAACACTTTCCCCCTCTAACTCTTTCCTCCTCTAACATTTTTTAATCTTAATCTACAAGTATCAATACTCTTGTTTAAAAACAATGTGTTGATCTTGCTGCTGCTGCTGTTGCTGCGTAGGAAAATTCCCATCCCTTGCTTACATAACCCCTCACGGAGGTTGTTGTTGTTGTTGCTGTTGACCATAACAATACAACGTACATCGAACAAGCGCTCGCTTTTCTTTATTCTCTATCCTGTCTTCCTTTGCACACTGCTCCTCATAACCATAAGCATTAATTGTTTATGTTTTTCCTGCAGGTGTGCAAGGCAACGCACGTCAAACAGGCGCCCTCTCGACTCTCTCTTATCTACTTATTCGTAGTTAAGAAACCTGCGCACAGTTGACTCTCTCTCTCTTATCTACTTACTTTTAGCTAAGAAACCTTAATAGTTTCAAAGGCAATGTACTTGGCTCACTGATCCTCACGGACGGTGATATCTATAACACATGAGTCAAGTAATGTACTTGACCTTTGACTAGCGCACTTCATGCATGCACAAACTTGTCTCTAAGTCTTCTACTACTTTCCCCCTCTAACACTTTCTCCCTCTAACACCATCTCCCTCTAACACTTTCCCCCTCTAACACACATTCTCCTTCTAACACCTTCTCCCTCTATCACTCTTTCCCCCTCTAACACACATTCTCCTTCTAACACTTTCCCCCTGTAACTCTTTCCCACTCTAACACACATTCTCCTTCTTGCACTTTCCCCCTCTAGCTCTTTCCCCCTCTAACATATTTGAATCTTAAGCTACAAGTATCAATACTCTTGATAAGAAGCAATGTATTGATCCTGCCGCTGCTACTGCTGCTGCTGCTGCGTAGGAAAATTTGTATCTCTTGTTCACAGAACCCCATGAATCTTTATGTACGTTGCATTGTTCTTTGTGTTGACCATAACAATGCAACGTACATCGAACAAGCGTTCGCTTTTCACTATCCTCTATCCTTTCTTCCTTTGCACACTGCTACTCATGATCATAAACATTCATTCTTTATTGCTTGCTTTCAGGTCTACAATGCCACGCACGCTAGACAGGCGCAGACTTGACTTTAACACTAGTTAGCTAAATAGCCAAATCTGTTCCTCTGATCACTGCTTCTCAAGAATCTTGTTGTTATTGTCCATAAGAATGCCATCTATGATTGTGACTTGCTTGCAGGTGTATAAAACAATGAAGGTTTAATAGGCGTGCACTTGACTCCAAATCCTATGATCACTGATTCTCACAGATGATGCTGATAAAGTTGTAGCCTAGGAATGTCAATCCTTTGTTCTCCACCCTAGTTAAATCAAAGGAGGGACACGATCATTGGAAAAAGGTCATAAATTATAATATTGTAGGGGTCAAAAAACAAGGGGTCAAAAAAGGTCATAAAATTTAATGGGGTCATAAATTGTCGGCATCCTTTGTGTCGTAGAATCCCCATTCACCTACTACTCATATGAGCTAGTTTTTGGTAAACAAAGTAATTTGCCAAAACATTTTTGTACAATAGATAATATTAATCCTTTATACAATATAGATGATTACGCTAAAGAATCTAAGTTTAGATTAGAACAAGCCTACAAAAGAGCTAGAATTATGTTAGAAAAGCATAAAGCTAGGAGTTAGGAATATTATGATAGAAACGTAAATAACTTTGAATTACATTTATTAAAAAATGATACTGGCCATAAGCTGGAACCAGCATATTTAGGACCATATACAGTAGAGCAGATAGAACTTAACGAAAATATTGTAATTAAAAATAGTAAGAATAAAAACAAACAGTTCATAAGGATAGGTTAAAAAGGTTCAATGGAAAAGAATAATTTTTAATAAAAACAACCATTTAAAAAAAAAAAAAAAAAAAAAAAAATTTGGTCTGATCAACCAACAAAAAAAAAAAAACAAAGGTAAATCTTTGGAAGACATTTTCTTTATTATATAATCAAAATAAAAAATTAAAAAAAATAAAATAAAAAAAGAATTTTTATTTACAGAGACAATACATTTTTCAAGCATAGATATAAGAAACACTTAAAAAAAAAATAAACAAGTGGAAACGTTGCAGTCGGACGCAACCGACTGCGGCATACTCGATACCAGTATTCAACCGGTAAAAAGAGGCCTGATTGCAGAGGGGTACGGATGCGGCAGGGGTGTACGCTGCCTTAAAGATTTTCCTATGCAGATGGGGATGCCACAAGCTGTCTTCGTTGCAAATTTGGTGACTAGCTCAAAGTTTGTAAAAGGTGGGGAAAGGGGGGCTGGGGGCAGTATGGGTAGTTGTGGCATCAAAATTTTTGATGCAGATCTTTGTGAAATGTCAATTGCTATCTTCATACCAAATTTGTTGACTCTAGCTCAAAGTTTGTAAAAAGTGGAGAAAGGGGGCTGGGGGTGGTATGGGTGGACGTGGCATCGAAATTTTTGATGCAGATCTTTGTGGCATGTCAATTGCTATCTTCATACTAAATTTGGTGACTCTAGCTCAAAGTTTTGTAAAAGTGGGGAAAGGGGGGCTGGGGGCGGTATGGGTGGTAGTGGCATCCAAATTTTTGATGCAGATCTTTGTGGAATGTCAATTGCTATCTTCATACCAAATTTGGTGACTCTAGCTCAAAGTTTGTAAAAGGTGGGGAAAGGGGGGCGAAATGGAGGGCGTGGCTCCAAAACTTTGATGCCGATTTTTGGGGGTCGTTGCCAGCTATCTTCCTACCAAATTTGGTGGTTCTAGCTCCACTACTCTCGAAGATACACGCATTCCCGTTTTTGACGAAGCGTTGGGGTGGATGGGGGCTGGGGGCAGTATTGGTGAGCGTGTCATCCAAACTTTTGATGCAGTTTTTGGGGGGTCATCATCACCTATCTTGGCACCAAATTTGGTGGCTATAGCTCGAAAACTGTGGGAGATATAGCCATTTCTGATTTCAAAATTCGGGGGGGCTGGGGGCGGAATGGGTAGGCGTAGCTCCAAAACTTTGATGCAGATTTTTGGATGTGGTTACCAGCTATCTTCTCACCAAATTTGGAGGCTCTAGCTCCACAACTCTAGAAGATACACGCATTCCCGTTTTTGACGAAGCGTTGGGGCACATGGGGTAGGCTAGGGCGGTATTGGTGGGCGTGGCATCCAATCTTTTGCTGCAGTTTTTAGGGGGTCATCATCACCTATCTTGGCACCAAATTTGGTGGCTATAGCTCAAAAACTGTGGGAGATATAGGCTTTTCTGATTTCAAAATGCGGGGGCTGGGGGCGGAATGGGGGGCGTGGCTCCAAAATTTTTGATGCAGTTTTTTGGGGGTTGCTAGTAGCTATCTTCTAACCAAATTTGGTAGTTCTAGCTGTAAGGATGTGCGAAATATGTGGATTTATTGGTTTTGAGTTATCGAATTTATCGATTTGCCAGCCCCTCAGTTATCGTAGAACCCCCATCTTGACACTTTAATTTACTATCCCATAGATAAAGAGATTTGGATAGTTTCAAGTCTCTAGCTTGAAGGGTGTGGAAAAAAGTTGCGAACATACAGACGGACAGACGGACGGACACCATGACGGACATTGCACAAACTCAATATACTCTTTACCTTCGGTATCGAGTATAAAAATTAACAATTAAATAAAACTTAACTAAAGCCAAAAAAAAAAAAAAAAAAAAAGGCAAATAAGTACAATTTGCTGTTCAAGGTCATACATAAATTCATATAACAACAAACATAGCATGTTGTTGTTTAAGTGCACGCTTAAAACCAAAACTGGGCAACGACACTTTGTCGTTACATAAACACAAAGCCAGCAACAATTCAAGTGCAAATGTAAATCGACCGCTTGAGAACGCAGCGCGACACATGATGCCGCGTCAGCATTCTCAAATGGATTTTGACCATAAACATGCCAAACATAAATGCACAACTCTTGCCTCCTAATATATAAGTAAATATATAAGTAAATACTGTAGCAGCGAGGCTTCATGTAGAACAAGCGAGGGACCAACACAACATTGAATGAAGAGAACTTAGCAGACACACAAGTGTTCCGCTGCATAAACTGTCCCCTGCGTTTTCAAATATTACTAACTGATCACAACAGTGCTCTCGCAACCTATTTTCGTAAGTTTGACCCCAGTTGTAAATATGTCGTGCTGCAAAAAGTCTTGTTCATTTAAGCAGTCTGACGATTCTGAACGGCCTCAATTTGTTCATTGCTGGTTGTGTGAGAGTTTTATGCATGCTAAATGTGCTGGTCTTACTGGGCGTGAGTGTGACAAGATCACTGCTGAAGCCAAGACCGGCTGTGGCGGTGTGCGTTGGTCATGCCCTTTGTGCATTGATAAGCAAATTGATTTCTCTAGAATGTATAACTCTGTGAGAAATCAGTTTTCAAAACTAAAAAAGACGGCAAGCATGCTAGTGACTGACATTGATTCAAGTTTTTAATTTCTCAATAATTTTAAATTTGAGTCATTGTCTACTCGCCGGTTGGTGTCTGAATTTTTGAATGTTCCGTTAATGTTTGCCCCTTCACCCTCGTCGCTTTCACCCGTGCCTAGTAACGTAGAATTGTCGCCAGCTCTATCATTATCTCCAACTCCAAGCGATTGTCCGAATATATCTCCTGCAGTATCCCCTGGTATAACTAATATGGTTCCCGTCTTGGATCCTGCCGAGATTAACGCGGTAAATAATGATCTATCTGTCCCCATACCACAACCACCTCCTATTTTAACAGTAGTGGCTCCTCGCAAGCAAGTTTTTGTGTCGCGACTTTCCGCTGAAACAACTTGTGATTCTGTTGCTGCCTATATTGCTAGCAAAACTAAAGTTAGCGTCTCTATTACGAAATTTAAATTTTCTTCCCCTCGCGAAATATCATCTTTTAAAATTAATGTCTCTCTAGAATCGTTTTCAATCATATGTGATCCCAAATTTTGGCCCCCTCATACGGTTGTTCATGAGTTTTTGCAAAAAAAAAGAAATCTGCCTTTACCTGTCAACCTTCCAGCTGCAACCTTCTCAAATAATAACTCTGTCGTTTCAAAAAACTAAATTCTGATGAAATATCTCTTATTTATCAGAATGTTAGTGGTCTGGTCTCAAAACTTAAAAACTTGTTTTTGAATAGCTTTTCGTTCCATGCTGATATAATTTCTTTTACTGAAACTTGGTTAAATCCAAGTATATCTAATTGTGAACTTTTTTCAAATAATTTTATCGTCTATAGAGCTGATCGACCGTCTCGCAGAGGTGGTGGGGTATTAATTGCTGTTAAAGCTACTCTCCAGTCGGAACCTTTCTGTTTTTCTGCCATTAATGATGCTGAGATTATTTCTGTTAAAATAACGCTCCCTTCACATGTTGTTTATATCACTTGCTCTTATATCCCTCCTTCTTCTGACATTCCAGGTTATCTTCAACATCTAACTTGTATTAAAGAAGTTTCTGCTCATATACGTGATAATGATATTGTTATCGTACTGGGTGACTTTAATTTACCAACCATCCCCTGGTCTTCATCCGACACCATTAATTATCTTGTACCGTCTGCCCATCATGACTTCTTAGAAGCCATGCTTGATCTTCCATTGTTTCAGATCAATTTAATTTCTAATCATTTGATTAGAACACTCGATCTTGTATATATCAACAACTACAGTATTGCCAATGTCTCTAGGTCATCCCCTCTGTCTGTCCCTGAGGATTCATATCATCCTACTTTAGAAGTTACATTGTCTGTCAGCAATCCTGTTATGTCTTCTCATCCAGTTTTTAACCTGCCTCGCCGTTGCTTTCGCAAAGGAAATTACTCATTATTAAATCAACGTATTCTGGCAACTGATTGGTCTTTTATATATGATTCGGTTGATATAAATATTGCCCTAAAATCTTTTTATAGCACCTTAAATTCTCTATTGGACGAATGTATCCCTTACTCTGCTCCGTTGTCCGTTTCTTCTAAGCCCCCTTGGTTCACTCCAAGACTATCAACTTTACAAAATAACAAATCTAAATATTATAAGAAATTTAGCAGGTCTGGCTTGAGTGCTGACTTGTCTAAATACTTTATAGCCAAATCAAACTTTCTTCTCCTGAATTCTCAGTGCTATGAGAATTACCTTATTTGTTGCAAAAGGCAATTTACGCTAAATCCCAAACAATTTTATAATTTTGTCAATTCTAAGCGTAAATCTTATACTTTGCCGTCATCTTTCATGTTTGGGATGGATAAATCTAGCAACGATAGCGAATCCGCTAATTTTTTTGCTAATTTTTTCCAATCAACTTACTCTTTTGCATCCCCTACTAAAATATCTTACCCTTATAGTATTGCTTCTACAAATTATATTCCTGTTCCAACCATCTCTCAGTCAACTCTGCTATCAACTTTAAATTCGTTAAAGTCTTCTTACTCTTCTGGACCTGACAATATACCTAGTTGTCTTCTTAAAGAGTGCAGTGCTTCTCTTCTTCGCCCATTGCTTAAGCTTTTTAACCTATCCCTTAAATCTTCTGTCTTTCCATCTCTTTGGAAAGAATCTTTTATAATCCCTCTTCACAAAAAAGGTGGGAAGTCCAATATTGAAAATTATAGGGGCATTGCAAAATTGTCCGCTATCCCTAAATTATTTGAAAAAATTATCACTTCATCTCTGTAACATTTCTGCAAATCAGTCTTATCCCCTGCTCAACACGGCTTCGTAAGAAATTGGTCAACCATGACCAACTTATTAGAATTCACAACTTTAGTAAATGATGCTTTCCTCTCGAAAATGCAAACTGACGTCATTTATACAGAATTCAGTAAAGTTTTCGACACTGTACACCATGACCTATTACTTCTCAAGCTTGTCCGTATTGGTTTCCCTCCCTCACTTATATCTTGGATTTCTTCTTATTTAAAGGGTGGGACACAAAGAGTACTCCTAAGATTGGCTACCTCGAAACAAGTTCATGTTACTTCTGGAGTACCTCAGGGTAGTCATCTTGGTCCTTTACTCTTCACTCTTTTTATAAATGATCTTCCCTCTGTTTTATCACATTCTCGCATTCTCATGTACGCAGACGAAACTTATTTTCTCCTACTGTAGTTCTCTAAATCATACTTGCTTACAAGATGATTTAAATTCAATGCATCTTTGGTGTAAGACTAATCAGTTGCTTCTCAATTGTTCTTAATGTATGTTTATGACTTTCAGCTGAAATAACCCCTTCATTACCAACTACTTAATTGACAGTACCCCGTTGCAACGTATTTTTACAGTCAAGGACCTTGGTGTTCTTTTTGACTCCAAACTCTCATTAGGCCTTCATATTTCTACTATTGTTAATGAAGCCAAAAGTGTTCTTGGTTTCATTAAACGTTGGTTTTAAGAGTTTAACGATGCTTACGTTACGAAAACTCTGTACACTTCCCTTGTCCGCCCTATCCTAGAGTACTGCTCTTGTATATGGAGCCCCCAGTATAGAAATAACCAGGATTGTATCGAATCTGTTCAGAAGCATTTTCTGTTTTTTGCCTTACGAGGCTTAAATTGGGATAGTAACCTTCGCTTGCCTTCATATTACAGTAGACTTCTTCTCCTTAACCTCCCCTCGTTGAACAATTTTAAGATAGTCCTTGGTGTTGCCTTCCTGCACATGTTGATTACTGGTGATATAGATTCTTCTTTTCTGTTAGGTCATCTCCGTTTCTCTATTCCTTCCAGACCTACTAGAAACTTTCGCCCGTTATTTTTGAAAACGTGCACAACAGATTACGCTATGCACAGTCCATTTCGTGTTTTATGCGTCCAATTTAATAATCTATACCACGTGTTCTCTAATGAGACCTCTCTCTCCTTAATCAAATCATTGCTTTCAGTTTATCTTCGGGAAGTTAATGACCGCTCTCAGCTATGAAACGGGGCTGAGCCTGCTGGACTGGCTAAATTGTTTTCTTTCATCGGGTCATATATATATATATATAAATATTTTTTATTCTATTTTCTTTATTTATTTATTTTTATTTTATTTTTATTTTTTTTAACATTAATTTTTAGTTTTCACCTTTAAATTTTTTCTTTTCTATTTTCTACTAACATCTCTGTTTAAAGTATAGAATCTATAATATCACTGACAGTTTTGGCTGTGGAAAGGGGCATAGCTGGCCGGACTGGCAAATAAAACACCCCCATCGGTCGGTGATGTTATTAGACATTTTTGTTCTCTGCCTAGGCTTTTTACTCCTACTATTTTATTGTAACTTATTTTTTAAAAGTTGACTCTAGAATTGTCAACAACTTTCAATAAAATACAAAATACAAATACATTAAATATTCAGATGGTTTGCTTGCGTCATACGCATCCATATACATGTGGTTGGCTTTGGAGTACCGTTTACAGCACTGAACCAAACCACCCCTAATACCATTCTGAATAAATCTATACAAATCAATATCAGTAAGCAGATCTAACTCTATTTCGGTTGTTTTCAGCATAGCGTCCCATGATAGACCAGGTGTGGTATAATAATGGGCAGGATCAAAAGAATAAATTTTCTTGCATATTGCGCGAAAATTTTGAAAAACGTCAGTCAATAAAAGAACATCTGTTTTGAGATAAAGCTCCATATATTCTTTTAATGTCTGACAGTTAAAAACTTTCCATAAATGCTGTGAATGTAAATAGTCATCAGGCGTACATTCTTTATTGGTTAAACTATTAAAGAACTTCTCCCTTGGAGGTAGACTCATATGGAAAGACTCCCTTTCTACGCAATAAATTAAACTCCTCCTCACAAGGATAAAAACGCTTAACGCTCTCAAAACATTCAGTACTCAGATTGCTACTTAAAGCATCTAAGCTGGTTGCAATAAAGCGAAACGTATCCAAAAATCTTATTTCTAAATTTTTGTCATGAGACGCTATGTATTTTATTTTGGAGAGTGATATATACAACTTCTTATTTAGTGGGAGTACTTTAATGTCACCCTACACTTTGTTTAGCTCCCTCACGAAAAGATGGGAGTCATACCGCGAGAAATTGTGAAAGAAAACGGAAAGAAAAGGTGCAATTTGAAAATTAATATCGCAAATATTATGGGCTGGACCCCTGTACTGACCTGTTAAATGACAATGGTCACGCACTCGGTCGGTCCCCAGAATTTTCTTGCAGATATGGCAATTAACTGCTTTTCGAAAACTGGTTTCCTCCTATGCACTCATTGTCATAGGTTTAATATTAGAAAAGTAGGTCGTGTAAATTTCACTTACATCTCTGATGAGAGATGTGACAAATTTGACACCTGCATCCTTACCAGTCTCTAAAACAAACTTGTCTAAGGACGGGTCAAAGGAACATTTAATGTGGTACGAGAATGCTATAGGCACATGCAATGATGTAGCTGTAACCTTCTCGCTCACTTTTGAATTGAGGGGGGTAAGTATGCATTCGAAGTCTGCATATACTACAAAAGGAACATCTAAACTACGATTAAAATTCTTAAATTTAAGACTTGCTTTTTCTAATGAGGGTAACGTCGAAACCATCTTGCCGCAATTCATCCGGTGCTCCAAAGATAACTTCTCGCTGTAGGAGAAGTTGAGGCAGGTGTTGCAAAAGAAAAGGTTATGATCATGTCCGGTTACTTGTGAGCGAACCAGTCTAAAAGTTAAAAACAAAAGAAAATTTATTAGTACTGTTAATTATCAATAATTACTTTAAATTATGAATCTTACCTTGATAAATTCTTAATCCATACAAAATGAGCCCTTCCATCGCTCTCCAAAAGCAATATACTTATATGCTTTTCGCGTTCAACCTCCGTTAAATATAGCGGACCAACCACTTTTCCCTTTTCCTCATCGAATCCAAAAACGTTGATACTTATAGTGGAGTTGCATCTTTCGAACACTTTGATTTGTGAAAGTGGAAGCGGAAACTCCAACTCCTCAAAATCTAATGTAAGTATTTCACTTACATAGATTTTTGAGTTGTCAATATTCACATTGTAGCTCGAACATCTTTCAGGATGGCTGCTGTTGCGTGGACTTTTAAGGGCTGATATTAAAGCCCATTTCATACAATATTCGTCCTCGTTTCTCACATTTACAATCGCCTTTTTCACTCTCAACACCTTTGGAGTTTCAATATAATTTGACACTTTTAAAGGAGTGTATTTATTAACAATACACTCCAATCTTATTATTTGGGACATAGTCCATCCACTGTCCCTTTCCTGGAACTCATCCATTTTTTGACGGATGAGTTCAGCATGCTGATTATAGACTTCTTCTATATTTCTCCCAGCAGTTAGAACGCACATCGGCGTTCGATGCGACTTGACTTGCATCACCATCTCGTCTTAATGGAATTTAATGTATTCCGCAAATAACTCAAAGTTTATCTTACACGATGTGTGTAAAGACAAAACATTGGCTATTATTGGAATAAGCTCCGATGAGGCATCAGTGAGGAATTCCTGGGGATCAAGAATTTCCTCACGCCTATTCTCAAACGACAACGTGAGAATGCGGTTTTTAAATCCACCTAAAATCTGCTTCACAGCACTATTCAGAGGTATAAAAACACGCATTTTGTGGATACTGGAGCGTAAATGTCCATTCCACTTTGAAAAAAGTACATTAACCTTACATGTGTTGCACCACTTTGTCGTCGGTTTGGGCGTGGCTGCGAAGATGTTGGTGGCGGTGTAGGGTGTATTATTACAGGTGGTGGTGTAGGCTATGTTGTTGTAGATGGTGCCGTATGCTGTGTTGCTGTATGTGGCGGCCGAGTGTGTGTTGGTGGAGGTGGAGGTGATGGGTGT
This sequence comes from Scaptomyza montana, assembly GCA_018904305.1. Taxonomy (NCBI): domain Eukaryota; kingdom Metazoa; phylum Arthropoda; class Insecta; order Diptera; family Drosophilidae; genus Scaptomyza; species Scaptomyza montana. Next base: position 125,002 of record JAEIGR010000129.1, on the reverse strand, counting down.
GTTGGTGTAGGTGGCGGCGTAAGGTGTATTGTTGTAGGTTGTGGTGTAGGCTGTGTTGTTGTATGTGGTGTCGAATGGTGTGTTGGGGAAGGTGGCGTTAAACATCTTCATAAGGGTGGTGGCTTTGTTAGTGATTGTAGAGGTAGTGGTAGTGGTTTGCGATCCTGGAATATGGGGTCTTGTTTCGGTGCCGAAAATCTCGGCTAAGTCGTTCGCTTCGGCGGTGGTGTACACAACGTTGTTTGAAGACATTTAACACCATTTTTTTTTTTTTTAATTTAAAATCACAAACGTTTTAAAACACTGAACAAAAATTTTAGAAGTTACACTTGTAAGTTTTTTCAGTCAAAAGTTACTCTTTTATGCGTTTTGAAGTCAATGCAGGATATAAGATTTTCCTAGCACTTGACCAAAATAAAAGCAGGTATATATATATATAATTAGATTAGAAAGGGATGGCGCTAAATATTTAAATATCAAGCCCAAAGGATTGGAAATTAGTTTTCATATTAAGGACGGTGGGGACCAATCAAAATCGTATAAGGGGCGAAGCTTATTAAATTAACACAAGCAGGATCACTGGGCGTGGCCTATTAAAATAATACAAGCATTATCACTTTCCCCCTCTAACACACATTCTCCTTCTAGCACTTTCCCCCTTTAACTCTTTCCTCCTCTAACACACATTCTCCGTCTAGCACTTTCCCCCTCTAGCTCTTTCCCCCTCTAACATACATTCTCCTTCTAACACTTTCTCTCCCTAACTCATTCCCCCTCAAACACATTAAAGTATCAATATCTTGTTTAGAAGCAATGTATTGATCCTGCCGCTGCTGCTGCTGCTGGTGCTGCTGCTGCTGGTGCTGCGTAGGAAAATTTCCATCTCTTGTTCACAGAACCCCAGTACATCGAACAAGCGTTCGCTTTTCTCTATCCTTTCTTCCTTTGCACACTGCTTCTCATGATCATAAACATTCATTTTTTGACGTGTGTTGCAGGTTTACAATGCCACGCACTTCAAAAAGGCGCCCTCTCGATTCCAGATCCTTTGATCACTACTACTCATGACCATAAACATTCATTCATTTTTGCTTGCTTTCAGGTTAACAATGCAACGCACGTCAAACAGGCGCCCTCTCGACTCTCTCTTATCTATCCTTTCTTCCTGTGCACACTGCACCTCATGACCATAGACAGGTTTACAATGCAACGCACGTCAAATACGCGCCCTCTCGACTCTTACACTAGTTAGGTAAATAGTCAAATCTGTTCCTTTGATCGCTGCTTCTCAAGAATCTTGCTGTTGATGTCCTTAAGAATGCCATCTATGATTGTGGCTTGCTTGCAGGTGTATAATGCAACGCAGGTTTAACAGGCGCGCATTTGACTCCAAATCCTATGATCACTGATTCTCACAGATGCTGCTAATAAAGTGGTGGCCTAGGAATGTTAATCCTTTGTTCTCCACCCTAGTCTTATCAAAGGAGGGACACGATCATGGGAAAAAAGGGTTATAAATATTATAAAATAATATATTGTAGGGGACAAAAATCAAGGGGTCAAAAACAAGGGTCAAAAAGCAAGGGGGTGATAATATGGGTCATTAAATATAATGGGGTCATAAATTGTCGGCATCCCTTTGGGGTAGAACCGCCAGTTCCCTACTACTGTTATGCTTAACATGTAACAAGAACAATAACATCTTGGCCAAAATCACCGCACTCAAATCGGTTTGAACCGGAAATTCAGTACTGGATGGGAAATATAATACATACACACTCTGTTCGCTTTCGTTAAGAAAAAATTGTTAACAAATTATTACTGTTGTTGTTTGTGGTGGTAGGTGTCGTTGGTTGTTGCTGTTATTATTATTATTACTGGCCGGCTGCCAGAGCAAAAGCTTTAAGCGTTCCAACGTCAACGCCGCACGATCAGAACGACTTTGTTTAGAACGCTTTCGTTTATGCATTACAAAAATTGGAATTGACACTAGATATTAAGTAAGGTCGCATATAATTGTTATTGCATATTCGTAGCCTTTTTCTGTTCTAGGTAAGGGTCCTATTGTGTCAACTTTTGTGATGTCAAAGGCTGTAGCTGGGGTTGGTGTTATGATTGATGTAGTTTTTGGATGTTTAAGGACCTTAGCCTTAAGGCATTTTTCGCATGTCTTTATGTAATTGGAAATGTCTTTTGTCATGTTTTTCCAGTAAAACTCCCTTTTTCTTTTATTCACCATTCTGTTAATGCCACTATGGCCTCCCTCTATAGGGCTATCATGGTATCTTTTTAAGATTCCATGTATTTTTGGGTCTTTTTTTATACTGATACCGAAGGTAAAGAGTATATTGAGTTTGTGCAATGTCCGTCATGGTGTCCGTCCGTCTGTCCGTCTGTATGTTCGCAACTTTTTTCCACACCCTTCAAGCTAGAGACTTGAAACTTTCCAAATCTCTTTATCTATGGGATAGTAAATTAACTGGGGGGCTGGCAAATCGATAAATTCGATAACTTAAAACCGTTAAATCCACATATTTCGCACATCCTTACAGCTAGAAGTACCAAATTTGGTAAGAAGATAGCTTCTAGCAACCCCCAAAAAACTGCATCAAAAATTTTGAAGCCACGCCCCCCATTCCGCCCACAGCCCCCCCCGCATTTGGAAATCAGAAAAGCCTATATCTCCCACAGTTTTTGAGCTATAGCCGCCAAATTTGGTGCCAAGATAGGTGATGATGACCCCCCTAAAAACTGCATCAAAAGTTTGGATGCCACGCCCACCGATATTGCCCTAGACGCCCCCATCCACCCCAACGCTTCGTCAAAAACGGGAATGCGTGTATCTTCGAGAGTAGTGGAGCTAGAACCACCAAATTTGGTAGGAAGATAACTGGCAACGACCCCCAAAAATCTGCATCAAAGTTTTGGAGCCACGCCCCCCTTTCCCCACCATTTATAAACTTTGAGCTAGAGTCACCAAATTTGGTATGAAGATAGCAATTGACATTCCACAAAGATCTGCATCAAAAATTTGGATGCCACTACCAATCATACCACCCCCAGCCCCCCTTTCCCCACTTTTACAAACTTTGAGCTAGAGTCACCAAATTTGGTATGAAAATAGCAATTGACATTCCACAAAGATCTGCATCAAAAATTTGGATGCCATGCCCACCCATACCACCCCCAGCTCCCCTTCTCCACTTTGTACAAACTTTGAGCTAGAGTCAACAAATTTGGTATGAAGATAGCAATTGACATTTCACAAAGATCTGCATCAAAAATTTTGATGCCACAACTACCGATACTGCCCCCAGCCCCCCTTTCCCCACCTTTTACAAACTTTGAGCTAGTCACCAAATTTGCAACGAAGACAGCTTGTGGCATCCCCATCTGCATAGGAAAATCTTTAAGGCAGCGTACACCCCTGCCGCATCCGTACCCCTCTGCAATCAGGCCTCTTTTTACCGGTTGAATACTGGTATCGAGTATGCCGCAGTCGGTTGCGTCCGACTGCAACGTTTCCACTTGTTTCTAAATGAATTACGGGCGGTATAATAGCTAAATTAATTGTTTTTAAATGTTCATTGCCCTTACTTTTGAAGTCTATTGCTTTTATTGTTTTAAAAAATTTTTCATCTATGCGTACTTGTAGTTTGTTGACATTGGAGTCAACGTCTTCTTTTTCAAGCCTTGGAAAGAGTAAATCTAGATCTATTATCCCATTAATGACTATGTCGTTAATTTTAAATGTTGTTAGCCTTGCTTTTCCTTGTTTTATTAAACATGACTTCTTATTAAAAGTGAGTTGTATACTTTTTTATCTCGTACGGGCTTACTGCTTCGAACACCCTTGGTGTATCTTCTATTTCGTTTTTGTTTTGTGTTGATTTGCTTATGCCCTTTTTTGATGTCGATCTTGTGGTAACTTTAAGTATATTATTTTTATTGTTATTGTTAGCTATGTTTTTTATGTCCATAAATTCTATTCGTGATAATGCGTCTGCTGCCGTATTTTCTAGTCCCTTGATGTGCTGAATTGTAAAATCATATTCATCTAATTCTAATCTTATTCTAAATAGTTTTGATGTGTGCTTTTTTAGCGAAAATAGGTAAACTAATGGTAGATGGTCTGTTTGTATGAGAAATTTTTTCATATATGTATGGTTTAAAGTGTTGAATTGCCCAATGTATTGCAGTGTTCGATTGTTGATTTATTGCTTTCACCAGGTGTTAAAGTTTTAGATGCGTAAGCGATTGGCAATTGTTTGTCTCCATGTTTTTGGATTAGGACTGCTCCGTAACCTATTTTACTTGCGCCAGTGGTAATACAGAATTCTTTTTCGAAATCAGGGTATTGTAGGATCCTTGGACTGAGTAACTGCTTCTTCATGTATTCAAATGCGGTTTGACAGTTGTTGTCCCAGTTAAAAATTATGTTTTTCCTGGATAGTCTATTTATAAAATTTGCCGTTTCGGCAAAATTTGGGATAAATCTACGATAATAGTTACAGAACGCGATAAACCTTTTAGAGTTTGGCGCTACTTTGAGGCCATATGGTAACCTTTTGAATCTAAATGAGCCTTTGTCCGTAGAAAATGACGTTACATTGCGTGAACTTTCTTCTAACTCTACTTGGTGAAATCCTGACATTAAATCTAAACAGGAGAAGAATTTTGCCCGTCCTAACTGATCTAGTATGTCATCCATTCTGGGAAGAGGAAATTTATCTGCAACTAAATGTTTGTTTATTTTTCTATAATCTACTACCAATCGCCACCTTTTTTCTGTGCTTCCCGGTAAGGATTTTTTTGGAACTAATAAAATTGGACTATTGTACTCAGATATAGATGGTTCAATAATATCATCATCGATCAATTTGTCCACTTGTTTATTAATTTCTTCTTTTTGACTGTGTGGGATTCAATAGTTTTTAATGTATAATGGGTTAGGATTGGTTAGTCTTAGTTTTTGTTTGTAGAAATTGTTTGTTGATATTTGGTCTGTTTCTATTGCGAATATTTCGTGAAAGTGTTAGAGGGAGGGAGACTTAGAGACAAGCTTGTGCATGCTTGAAGTGCACTAGTCAAAGGTCAAGTACATTAGTTGGCTAATATGTTATAGATATCAACGTCCGTGAGGATCAGTGAGCCAAGTACATTACCTTTGAAACTATTAAGGTTTCTTAGCTACAAGCTAGTAGATAAGAGAGAGAGAGAGTCAACTGTGCGCAGGTTTCTTAACAAGAGAGAGTCGAGAGAGCGCCTGTTTGAGGTGCGTTGCCTTGCACACCTGCAGGCAAAACATAAACAATGAATGTTTATGGTTGTGAAAACCAGTGATCCAAAGGATAAAAGGGTTGAGACAAGATTGTGCTTGTTTGAAGTACGTTTGTCAAAGGGCAGTACATTCGTAGACCGCATTCTAATGATCAAAAGCAACAACAACATTCGTGAGGGTTATGTAAGCAAGGGATGGGAATTTTCCTACGCAGCAGCAGCAAGATCAAAACATTGCTTTTAAACCAGAGTATTGAGACTTGCAGATTTATATTGGAATGTTATAGGGGGATGGTGTAAGAGGGGGAAAGTGTTAGAGGGAGAAAGAGAGAGTTAGTGTTAGAGGGAGTAAGTGTTAGAGGGTGAAAGTGCTATTATATTAAAACACGCTTCTTTATGCGATTCTATACACGAGCGTCTATGAAATGCAGGTGGTATGTTAATTGAATGTCCCTCTTTCTAACGCACACCCAACTTGTTCGCTACTTACTTTTCTAACCTTTATTTGCATACATCTGTTTTGATTATTGCACTGACTTCTCTTACTTTTATAGAGCTAATTAGTATAACTTTTAATTTTTTTTACTTTGTTAGTAAACTATCAAATTATGTTTTTCTTATAGGTATGTTTTAATTTAATTTATTTAGTTTATTTTTTTTTTCATAGATTTTTACAGTATGTTAAATTTGAGAATTATATTAAGCTTGTTCCGTTGAGGGATTAAGCAAACACAAACACCGAACATTTATATTAATGACATATAATTATAGCCGGTAGAACACACAAGTCATACTCCATGATTTTGTTTCGGCTTGAACTAGCTAGTACTCACTATATATGTACATATCTAAGAATGCTTTTATGTATGTCACTATTTTGAAAGCTTAAAGAATTTCGTGTAGCTGGTATAATAAATCATGTTTCAACAAAATTATTTAGATCTTAATATTTATACTTCATCGTTTATTGAATTTATTATTATTTTTTTTTTTAATACCCATATATTCGATTCTGTTATATCACAGTAATAATTTATTTTGCTTTTACATTCTTTAAATTCTTTAAGGTAATCTTTTGGGCTTAACAAATAATCTTTTCCTTAACTTTCCGTCTGCTCGCTAAAAGATTTTCGTCAAATGACACTTTTCATATTTAAGATATCCGTCAAACTATTTCTTATACTCGACTTAAATTATTTCATCAAACTCACATAGATAAAATGAAAACAGTAAGATGTTCTAAGCAGAATGTGTTTTGTACTCATTTACTGACTTCAAAAATTCTTCTATTGATGTTGTCTGATACCCTATCTTAATTTGTGTAATACTTAATCGTTTTCATCAACTTAGTATTCTTTTGATTTTTAAAAATTTTGTTATGTTGTTAGCTATTTTGACTAGACTTTACGCTTAAAACGAGATAGATTGTATTATTGTCCTTAATACGTTAGCTTAATTTTAACAGGGAAATTGATCGGACATTGATTTTGCACTTTATAATTGATTGCTTTAATATATTTTAACTGTCAACCTATATACCTTTCTACTTTTTTAGTGATTATGTAAGATTTTTATATTTCCAAACTCATTGCTTAAACTAAGAAAATTTCGTTATTAATTTCTTTTAATTGATGGATGGGAATATTTTATTTCATTATTCTCCTCATTTTTATTACATTTAATAAGGAAGTGCATTGAACTAGTTCGAGATATGAGTCTTACTCTGTTTCGAAAAGTATGACTTTGTTAGCTGTTTTAATTTAAGGGTTAAGTATCTACTTCTACTGTTCCTTAACTGTGATAGTTGCAGTTTTGTTACATCTCACTTCAATTTTTTTCTTTCTTTTTATTTTATTTATTTATTTATTTTTATTTATTGTAGGTGCTTTATTAATTTTAATAAGAACAAAACCTTTTGTTCTAGATGCCATGTTATTAGGTCTTATTTTTTCATTTAATTATTATAATTATTTCTTAAAGAGATTCATTTTTTTTAGTGCTCAGAACTTATTGTCGCTAAAGGATTTGTTTTTCATTGATCTGAGATATTTCGTTAATTCATGAAACCATTGAAATGTGCTCTATTCTTCTTGAACCTTGCATTAATCTTGAACTTGGATGGCAAAATAAGGTTGTGATGTACTAAAGCTCGAGATGACGTAAAAGTCGGTATTTTACAAAACGGGCATAAAATAATGTACGTTTACTATCATCGGATTGGTTTATACCCACTAAATATTGGTATTTTCAGTTTTTTTTTTTTCTTTCTTTGTTTTAATCGTTTTATACACCCTAGCTCTTGATCTTGTGTTTTGATTTTATATTAGGGTCTGATTTTATTGTATACTGTTTGTGGAGGGGGCTCCAAAGAATAAGATTTGATTTGGTAATTGTATGGTATGATTTGTTCTTCTTTTTTATACCCTTAACCCATAAAATGGGTAAATAAGGTTATACTGGTTTTGTGCAAAAGTATGTAACAGGCAGAAGGAAGCATCTCCGACCCCATAAAGTATATATATTCTTGATCAGCATCAATAACCGAGTCGATTTAGCCATGTCCGTCTGTCCGTCTGTCTGTCCGTCTGTCTGTCTGTCAGTCTGTATGAACGCGTGGATCTCAGAGACTACAAGAGCTAGAGACTACAGATTTGGGATATAAGTTCTCCTATAATATGAGCAGAACAAGTTTGCTTCAAATTATCGATAACTCTTCTGGTTTCCGATATACACATGTGATCGATATCAAAAAATATCGAATTTGGAAAATGAAAAAAAGAGGGTTGAAAGAATGGGTAACGATAGATCTTTTCTGAAATTTTCGTCCAAATCGGTTAAGAAACACCGGAGATATCGAATTTAATCGATTGAAGTATACCAAAGTCTTATATAAATTTAATTTATTTATTGCAACTGGGTTCAGGGTATCTTCTAGTCGGGCTGTCCCGACAAGAGCCTTCTTACTTGTTTTATTTGTGGTTGTATTGTAGAGCACTTCTTGTGTGTATGTTAAACTAATAAAAAGAGCGCAATCAATACATTTACAATAATTTTCACTAGCTTAGGATTCATGGTCTTAAGACCGTTTAGACTTCATGGTAAATAGTTTTTGTTATAGTTATAGTTTAGTTATAATTCGTACATTAAAAGAACGAGATAAAGTTGTTCTTGTTTAGGTCCACAATCTATTTTCTTGGTCCATTTTCCTTGGCATATAATACAGCAGGGAGTAAGATTTAAAAGTAGTTTGTCATACCATTCTTTTAATATTATTATTTTGTTTTTATTATGTTGTTATTTCATTTTTAATTTTATTCTTTTATGTTATTTGACTTTATATATTGCCTTTAAATTTAAGGGTTTTGCCTGTCAATTTTTGAATCGAGACATAGTATTTTTATTTCTCTAATGCATAAACGTAAGCATCCTTGATCCCAGATAGTATGTTTATTCTTGATCAATACTTAGATCAGCACCGTAGGCTTCCTAGATCTGTGTGTCTGTATCTATGCAAACTATTTTATCAGCTTTTAGGTATCGAGATTTAATTTTGCTCAGAATCTAATCGCTGCCTTAAACACATGAGAGTTTACTATTTGACGCTTTTAAGAACAATTTGCTTGCCTGAGCCTGGTAGGTTATACAGTTAAAACAATTAGTGGAAAGATGGAACTGTCTTATAGAATTTCTTATACATTATTATTTGCTTCTTTCCCTATCGCTTATTCTCACGCACTTTGAGATTATAACATTACTTAATGGAATGTGCTGTATGTTCCTGATAGTTTGCTGATTATTGTTGTTAATTATTATTTTGTTTATTTATTTCTTTTACATCTCATATAGTATTTTTCTCTTATGTTTCTTTTTTCGCTTCACTTCTATACTTACTTTAATAATTTATCATATCTTTCCACTAATTTATATTCAATCGCCCTTTAATTGACAAAAACTGGGTGGCGGTAAGCTGTTAAGAACGGAAGGCAACTAATCTATAAAACTGATGGAACGGAACAGTTGTGATTATTTTTCATTTAAAAATAGAAGTAGGCTGTTAAAATAAATATTTACTTATATTAAATTAAAATCTGAATTGATTTTTAGTAAACCGGATTTTTCTTTCGAAAATGTAGCTTTTAAAAGAATATATTAAGCTCATATCATATTTATTTAGATTTTCACATTGAGGTAACATCAGCCCAAGTCTCTCGATAGTGAGCTGCTGTTTACAGACGGTGAAGTAAATGGGATGCCGCTTTGTCGTTTCTCATAATCACAATTAAGCTGCCCGACGATGAAAATGAGTTCCTTTACGATTTACGTACTGTCACTGTTTGCAGCGGCCTGGCGTCCTCCAAAGAGTCAAACACTCATCATCATCATCAGTAACTTTTACCTAGATTAGGTACGGTTTGCGTCTAGCCGTCTTATTTGAATAGTTCTGTTCTACTCTGCACCGATTTTGGATCCCCTGATTTCTTTTATTCCCAGCTACTTTCCTAGGCTCACACCTTTAACTTCTAACACACCAGCCCACATAACATATTATTTGGATAAAAAAACATTAGACAATGACTATCAAGTACCAAGAGCTATTAAAAAAATGTATAAAGTATTCGGAGGAAATTTGATCGAACAATGCAACACACAAAATTGTTATTATGGCTTACATTAAATCGTGAAGTCATAGTCGAGTCTGCTACGTACTACACGTTTTTCCATGAGTTGTTCCCATTTAAAGCCCCTATCAATTTATCCGTTTTTTCTTATTTATATTTTTTCAATCAAGTGTGTGCGTACCTGTTTTCTTTCAATTTTCTCTTTCTAGAAAATGTCTTTAAGTTCGGCACCCTCATCGTCATTCAATATGTTATTATTCAATATTTTATTTTGTATTTCTTTTATTGAAAAGTTTAAGTTTTCCGGTTTGGTGAGCAGCCCTTCTCATTAAAATATTATGTTTGCTTATACACACATAATCATTTGCAAAGATTTTTATATGACTAAAGACAATGTCTTAAAACATTTTAGCAATTATAGGATTTACTTTTATGTATGTAATTTTAGCTGTCCTATTATATTGCTGATTGTTCTAACTAAACAATTGATTGAACATAACCTCCATAATGTCTTTTAAACGTATCTTTGATTGAGTTTTCGATAATCACTACTTATTCAATTTTCTAGATCGTACCCGAGTCACGTTAATATAGCAGGGTACGACAAAATAAGCACGCAAGCAAGGTTGAGGGCAGTGACACTCCTAAAAGGGTTTGAGCCGAAGTGTGACGTAGAAAAAGGCACAATAAGGTAGGAGCTAACGAAAAGCGAGAGTCTTTAGTGGGAAGCGAGCTGAACGAAGACATCTGATCTCAGGCAAGACAAATGTTTTTCGGGAGAGAGAATCCTCCTTTCCCATTATAGCAGTATGCGTAGCCTTTACAAGGAAACGAAGTTTCTTTTCTTAGAACAACATATCAAACGTATTAAAGGCTAAGAAACCCTCAACTCATCAAAAAATACTTGCTCTCGGACAGTGTCCATGTCCGATGGAAGAGTTATAGAACTAGAAGGGGGCACAACAGACCTCTCAGGTACCAAATCATTCATCGACGATGAAGGTTAATACAGGCAGGAGATATATTATTCTATTATTAATTCCCCTTTATATTTTTTTATTTAAAAAGAACATATGAATAAAGTTGTTAATTTTTTACGGACTTTTACTGATTTTTTATTAAATTTTCTATTATCTTGGCTCAAATTTAATTTCCGTTTTTTTTTTCCTTACAAAGTAATTTACATCTGTCAGCAATGTCAATTCGTGATTTTTTTCGAAAAATGTATGAGAACCGAATCTATTTTTTAAAAGGTGCTATAAATTTTATTTATTTTTTTTTCACCAAAAGCCAACGAATGTACTGACGCAATACTGCTGCGTTTCGTACTATAACTTTAATTTAACATCCAAATGAAAGAACAAGTCCACAGTCGTGTCGATAAAAAACCGGGACTTAAAAGAACGCTATTGAATAGAGTTTAAATCTGTCAGCAATATCAATTCGTGATTTTTCGATAGCCAACTGGCGTTCCCCAGGCAAATATTTTCTCTTTCAACTCCAATTCCAGAACCCATCCAATAATATTGAAAAGAGGTAAGCCAAGAAAACATAGAACAGGTGGCAGTTTAGCTGTGAAAACCCGGTTTTTCGGTTTCAGGAACAGGTAATTGTTTTGCTGTTTAAAACAGGGATCTGTTATTTTTTCCGGTTTTAAAAACCAGGGGCTGTTTTGATGTTATTTTTTTGTGGTTGTCAAAAAACAGGTTGCTGTTTAGCTGTTAAAAACAGGTTTTTCAGTTTAAGAAACAGGTTGTTGTTTGACTGTTATTTTTTCCGATTTAAAAACAGTTTGGGGGAGGGGGTGTCAGTTTTGCTGTTAAAAACAGGGATTTTCATTTTAAGAAACAGGTTGTTGTTTGACTGTTATTTTTTCCGATTTAAAAACAGTTTGGGGGAGGGGGTGTCAGTTTTGCTGTTAAAAACAGGGATTTTCAGGTTTAAAAACAGGTTAATGAGTTTGATGTTCGACTGTTATTTAAAAATAACATCTAAACAGCAACCTGTTTTAAAACAGGTTGTTGATAGATGTTAAACTGGTGGGCTGTTATATCTGCATATTGCACACATAACAGCTCTCCGTTTAAACATATATCAACAACCTGTTTTTAAACCTGAAAAATCCCTGTTTTTAACAGCAAAACTGACACCCCCTCCCCCAAACTGTTTTTAAACCGGAAAAAATAACAGTCAAACAACAACCTGTTTTTTGACAACCACAAAAATAACAGCTTAACAGACCCGGTATTTAAAAACCAGAAAAATAACAGCTCCCTGTTTTAAACAGTTAAACAACAACCGGTTTCTAATACCGAAAAAACCTGTTTTTAACAGCTAAACAGCAACCTGTTTTTTGACAACCACAAAAAAATAACAGATCACTGTTTTAAACAGCAAAACAATTACCTGTTCCTAAAACCGAAAAACCGGTTTTTCACAGCTAAACTGCCACCTGTTCTATGTTTTCTTGGCTTACCTCTTTTCAATATTATTGGATGGGTTCTAGAATTGGAATTGAAAGAGAAAATATTTGCCTGGGGAACGTCAGTTGGCTACCGAAAAATCACGAATTGATATTGCTGACAGATTTAAACTCTATTCAATAGCGTACTTTTAAGTCCCGGTTCTTTATCGACACGACTGTGGACTTGTTCTTTCATTTTGATGTTTAATTAAAGTTATAGTACGAAACGCAGCAGTATTGCGTCAGTACATTCGTTCGCTTTTGGTGAAAAAAATAATAAAATAAATAAAATTTATAGCACTTTTTAAAAAATATATTCGGTTCTCATAAATTTTTCGAAAAAATCACGAATTGACATTGCTGTCAGATGTAAATTACTTTGTAAGAAAAAAACCGGAAATTAAATTTGATGATTAAAAATTTAATAAAAAAAAAGTGGAAACGTTGCAGTCGGACGCAACCGACTGCGGCATACTCGATACCAGAATTAAAACCGGTAAAAAGAGGCCTGAATGCAAAGAGGTACGGATGCGGCAGGGGTTTAAGCTGCCTTAAAGATCCTCCGATGCAGATGGGGATGCCACCGGCTATCTTCATACCAAATTTGGTGACTCAAGCTGAAAATTTGTAAAAGGTGGGGAAAGGGGGGCTGGGGGTGGTTTGAGTGGGCGTGTCATCCAAATTTTTGATGCAGATCTTTGTGGAATGTCAATTGTTATCTTCATACCAAATTTGGTGACTCTAGCTCGAAAATTGTATTTAGTGGGCAAAGGGGGCTGGGGCCGGTAAGGGTGGGCGTGACTTCCAAATTTGTGATGCAGATCTTTGTGGAATGTCAATTGCTATCTTCATACCAAATTTGGTGACTCTAGCTCGAAAATTGTAAAAAGTGGGGAAAGGGGGGCGAAATGGAGGGCGTGGCTCCAAAACTTTGATGCAGATTTTTGGGGGTCGTTGCCAGCTATCTTCCTACCAAATTTGGTGGCTTTAGCTCCACAACTCTGGAAGATACACGCATTCCCGTTTTTGACGAAGCGTTGGGGTGGATGGGGGCGGCTAGGGCAGTATTGGTGGGCGTGGCATCCAAACTTTTGATGCAGTTTTTGGGGGGTCATCATCACCTATCTTGGCACCAAATTTGGTGGCTCTAGCTCAAAAACTGTGGGAGATATAGCCATTTCTGATTTCAAAATGCGGTGGGGCTTGGGGCGGAATGGGTGGGCGTGGCTCCAAAACTTTGATGCAGTTTTTTGGGGGTCGTTACCAACTATCTTCCCACCAAATTTGGAGGCTCTAGCTCGAGATTTGTAAGTTTGTTGGGAAAGGGGGGCTGGGGGCGGTATGGGTGGACGTGGCATCCAATATTGTGATACAGATCTTTGTGAAATGTCAATTGCTATTTTCATACCAAATTTGGTGACTCTAGCTCGAAAATTGGAAAAAGTGGGGAAAGGGGGGCGAAATGGAGGACGTGGCTCCAAAACTTTGATGCAGATTTTTGGGGGTCGTTGCCAGCTATCTTCCTACCAAATTTGGTGGCTCTAGCTCCACAACTCTGGAAGATACACGCATTCCCGTTTTTGACGAAGCGTTGGGGTGGATGGGGGCGGCTAGGGCAGTATTGGTGGGCGTGGCATCCAAACTTTTGATGCAGTTTTTGGGGGTCATCGTCACCTATCTTGGCACCAAATTTGGTGGCTATAGCTCAAAAACTGTGGGAGATATAGGCTTTTTTAACTTTCAAATTCGGGGGGCTGGGGGCGGAATGGGGGGCGTGGCTCCAAAATTTTTGATGCAGTTTTTTGGGGTTGCTAGTAGCTATCTTCTTACCAAATTTGGTACTTCTAGCTGTAAGGATGTGCGAAATATGTGGATTTATCGGTTTTGAGTTATCGAATTTATCGATTTGCCAGCCCCCCAGTTATCGTAGAACCCCCATCTTGACACTTTAATTTACTATCCCATAGATAAAGAGAATTGGAAAGTTTCAAGTCTCTAGCTTGAAGGGTGTGGAAAAAACTTGCGAACATACGGACGGACAGACGGACAGACGGACGGACACCATGACGGACATTGCACAAACTCAATATACTCTTTACCTTCGGTATCGAGTATAATCAGTAAAAGTCCGTAAAAAAGTAACAACTTTATTGATATGTTCTTTTTAAATAAAAATTTATAAAGGGGAATTAATAATAGAATACTATGTCTCCTGCCTGTATTAACCTTCATCGTCGATGAATGATTTGGTACCTGAGAGGTCTGTTGTGCCCCCCTTCTAGTTCTATAACTCTTCCATCGGACATGGACACTGTCCAAGAGCAAGTATTTTTTGATGAGTTGAGGGTTTCTTAGCCTTTAATGCGTTTGATATGTTGTTCTAAGAAAAGAAACTTCGTTTCCTTGTAAAGGCTACGCATACTGCTATAATGTGTAAATAGGATTCTCTCTCCCGATAAACATTTGTCTTGCCTGAGATCAGATGTCTTCGTTCAGCTCGCTTCCCACTTAAGACTCTCGCTTTTCGTTAGCTCCTACCTTATTGTGCCTTTTTCTACGTCACACTTCGGCTCAAACCCTTTTAGGAGTGTCACTGCCCTCAACCTTGCTTGCGTGCTTATTTTGTCGTACCCTGCTATATTAACGTGACTCGGGTACGATCTAGAAAATTGAATAAGTAGTGATTATCGAAAACTCAATCAAAGATACGTTTAAAAGACATTATGGAGGTTATGTTCAATCAATTGTTTAGTGAGAACAATCAGCAATATAATAGGACAGCTAAAATTACATACATAAAAGTAAATCTTATAATTGTTAAAATGTTTTAAGACATTGTCTTTAGTAATATAAAAATCTTTGCAAATGATTATGTGTGTAAGCAAACATAATATTTTAATGAGAAGGGCTGCTCACCAAACCGGAAAACTTAAACTTTTCAATAATAGAAATACAAAATAAAATCCCTATAACATACATACATATTGAATGACGATGAGGGTGCCGAACTTAAAGACATTTTCTAGAAAGAGAAAATTGAAAAAAACAGGTACGCACACACTTGGTTGAAAAAATAATAATAAGAAAAAACGGATAAATTGATAGGGGCTTTAAATGGGAACAACTCATGGAAAAATGGTTAGTACGTAGTAGACTCGACTATGACTTCACGATTTAATGTAAGCCATAATAACAATTTTGGGTGTTGCATTGTTCGATCAAATTTCCTCCGAATACTTTATACATTTTTTTAATAGCTCTTGGTACTTGATAGTCTTTGTCTAATGTTTTTATATCCAAATAATATGTTATGTGGGCTGGTGTGTTAGAAGTTAAAGGTGTGAGCCTAGGAAAGTAGCTGGGAATAATAGAAATCAGGGGATCCAAAATCAGTGCAGAGTAGAACAGAACTATTCAAATAAGACGGCTAGACGCAAACCGTACCTAATCTAGGTAAAAGTTACTGATGATGATGATGAGTGTTTGACTCTTTGGAGGACGCCAGGCCGCTGCAAACAGTGACAGTACGTAAATCGTAAAGGAACTCATTTTCATCGTCGGGCAGCTTAATTGTGATTATGAGAAACGATAAAGCGGCATCCCATTAACTTCACCGTCTGTAAACAGCAGCTCACTATCGAGGGACTTGGGCTGATGTTACCTCAATGTGAAAATCTAAATAAATATGATATGAGCTTAACCCTCTAAGGCTACTTTCTAAAATAATTGAACAAATGTTGTCGAATAATTTTTTTAAAGTAATATTGTTGTCACTGAGTTCAAAAATTACTTCAGAAATGGTGTAGAAGCTTTCGTTTACCTGTAAGTTGAGAAAGAATGAATAAGGGCCTCAAGGCACTTTTGGGGCTTCAAGCGAAAAAATCGTTATTGCGTAACTGAGAAAGAAATTATGTTTTAATGTGATATTCGTAAAAACTATTTTTGTTAGCTGTGCAGCATAAGTGCAAATTACATTTTGAGCATATACACTGAGTTTGTGAAGTTTTGCAGTGTTTGCACCACTTTCGCCCACTATCTCGACCCAACCAACGAGGAAAATGATTAGGCTGGTCATGCCGCAAATCTGAAATGGGATGTTTACATTTTTCACCGCGCTTTAAAGCTGGTTGGAAGGGTTGGTGAGATAATGGAGATCGACCCGGTGAAGGTCGCTGACAGGATGGAGACCGTGTTGTCCATTGAGCACTGCGTGGGCGACCTTGCATTTGCTTGTTTTTAAGTGCTTCCAATCCAGCTGCAATCGCTTCACGAAATTCGGGGAGTTCGAGCGTCTTGCTCGTTTTTCCAGTTTCCTGTTTTTCTTTGAATATACGCTTGTATAAAATAAAAGCGTTTGTTGCTGCCATATCAATGCAATGATAAAATATTCGAGTGGCGCAATCCTGAGTTTTGGCTCTAATGTGGTAACGGCCCATAAGTCCATCCATTAGATCTACGCCGCCCATATGGGCGTTGTATTCGCGAATAGCTTGCGGACAATTAATGTCTAAGTACTGCTTAGATTTTCTTTCGTATCTAGCAATCTTTGATACTCCATCATGCGAACTGTTCGTTATAAATGGCTTGACTCCAACATAGGTGGACAGCAAGCGGACGACTATGTTGTCTTTCCACAACACATTGCTTACTTGGACACCATAAGATGGCCCACATACTCATCCGGAAATCCTCTAGTCTCCTTTTTAATGGAATTATCATTGGGCAGCTTACAATTCGGGATACGATTTTCACGCACAGTGCCAAGGCTATAAATACCTTTGGCACGCAGATAGACCATCAAAGGTAATGACGTGTAAAAATTGTCGAAATAAATTATGTGGTGCTTGAAAGTATTTACCGTGTTTGTTAAACGTACAACAATGTTAGCCGCAGCACCAAGATCTGGGTGACCAGGCAGGATTACATTATCACCTGCGCCAGTGTAGACCTCAAAGCAGTAAGCATATCCAAAAGAATCGCACAGTACGAATAACTTTATACCCCATTTGTGGGGCTTATTAAGCATATATTGCCGCAGGTGGTGCTTCATTTTCGTGCTACACATCTGTTCGTCGACACAAAGACGTGCTTACTTTGGGATGGAGTCAAACCTTTGGTTAAGATAGTCTACAAAGTCACGCATAGCGCAGTTTTGTTGTGTTCTGTTCTTCAGAACTCCACACCTGCAGTCAAAACAGGCTTCGAGCTTCGAGCCTCAAACACACACAATGAAAACATGAAAACGCAAATTATACATGCTAAAACATTACTGATAAACGTCAAATGCATTCTTGAATGATTTGTTCGCTTTACGCCAATACAACCAAACGATGGTTTAAACAATGATGGTTATAATATAATACGTACGGAACAGGGGATCATATCCAGGTTCGCCCTTTTTGATACGTTGGCTTTCATCACGCATTGAGAAATATTGTTTAATCAGTTCGAATTTGCTTTGTGTAATGCAGTATCGTATGGGTTCAAACGCATTTCTTCCCCAGTAGCTTTTCAAATTCGGGTAACGATAGATTGACATATATATCAATATCCCAATGTAATTGTACATTTCGTCAATGGTCGTTTTGAGTTGATTAGCTGTTGATGCTGATCAAGAATATATATACTTTATATGGGGTTGGAGATGCTCTTTTTGCCTGTTACATATTTTTGCACAAAACAATTATACCCTTTTTTACCCATTTCAGGGTATAAATATAACTGTGAATGCAAAAGATTTGTTGTTGCTGTTTTTGTATATCGCTTCAGGCTTATTATAAACCGTTGTATGCACACACGAATTTGAAACAACAAGGAAGGACTAAGAGGAATGCGATTGGCTTAAGAGCATGAAAATGTGATATTGTTTTGTAGATGAGATCAATTCGCATAAATAACTGTAACTCTTTCACTCTCAGGGAATTTAACAATCTTTACCTTAGTGTGCCATTTGCGTATTGCTTCATTTCATTTCTAAACGTGACATACAAGAATGAACGCACAAAATTATTGGGGTGCAGCCTCAGTTTCAGCAGCTGTATCAGCAGCTGACGCAACATAATTTTATTTAAAAATAAAATTAAAATACGTATTAAAACTTTGTGTCCAAACTGCCACCTTTTTACTTTAAATCATTATACGTTTACTTTCAGAATGTGGGTTTTCCTAAAGACAAAGATGCTATTATCTTTTGTGGAACGACAATTGCATTTCGTTACTGTGTGTACAGTATTTTTATACTCGATACCGAAGTTAAAGAGTATATTGAGTTTGTGCAATGTCCGTCATGGTGTCCGTCCGTCTGTCCGTCTGTATGTGTCCAATTTTTTTCCACACCCTTCAAGCTAGAGCCTTGAAACTTTCCAATTCTCTTTATCTATGGGATAGTAAATTAAAGAGTCAAGATGGCGGTTCTACGATAATTGGGGGGCTGGCAAATCGATAAATTCGATAACTCAAAACCGATAAATCCACATATTTCGCATATTGCAGATTTTGCAACTCTTCTTTGCATCATTTTTTATTTCTAATTTCATTGCTTCGAATTTAGTTTTATTTCGCAATTCATTTTGTTTTTGTTTTATCATTATAAAATTTCTTCTTTTATTTTATTTAAAAATTTGACTGTGCAGCGGCTTAATGCTTTGTTGCTGGCACAGTTTTAAATGCTTAACCCTCTAGCACTTAAGAGTGCCTCAAGACACTTATCACATAATATTCTTTCAAAAAAAAGCGGTTGGGTTTGATTTAAGCTAAATACTTTTGGCGGGTCCCTAAGATCGTGGCAATCATATGTTTAAAAGCTTTCAGAGCTTTTTGAAGCTTTAACGGTACTTTTACTTTGACTTGCACAGAACATATGTTTTTCCGCGCGAAAAATTGTACGTGGAACGTGCCGCAGATTGCTGGTTTTATTAAAGTGTTAAGACTTATGTATAAGTAACCTGTATTTTTTTCCGTTAAAGGTATGTTTATTCTTAACAAAATCAAGTTTCACATTTGTGAATCTATAAAAGTTGTGCGTTGGAGCAGTGAAATAGCGATAAGTGCCTTGAGACACTCTTGGGCCGGTGGGCGTACTTTTTGCCGAAAATATTTCACATCGACAAGGCGTTTTTACATGGCAAGTTTTGTTTAGTGCATAATTTTTCTTCACAGAAATTGAGTTTGAAAAGAAAAAATGTCTCATTCAATGCGAAAACGCTACAAATTGTCGGATTTGACGGATGAACAACTTTTGGACATGTTCGATTCTGTCAATTCCGACGATGAATTGTCAAACGTTTCAAGTGACGAGGATGGTGACGACTTAAATTTGGAAAATGCACTAAACGCAGCACTGAACGACGCTTCGGCTGTGGACTTGACCCTTGACATTAACTTGGACACTGTCGAAAATGTTGAAACTACGCTGGAGGAGCCTACTCAGAAAACATTAAAAGAACTCGATCGTTCTTGCCATCATTTGAAGATGGAGCACCTATACTTTTGCCGTCTTCTGGTGGCTTCAATGGTTTGGGTAAGCGGCGCTAAACCGTAAAATGATATTCAACTTATTTATTTATTTGTATAGGCATTGAATCAATTTTGAAAGATCGAATCAAAATTATATGGCGAAAGCAATCGATGCAGATGCATATCAATGACATAGCCTTTCAGGGAGACTCAAAGCTGCCAGCTTATATAATGGATCTCGAAACTCCATTACAGATCTTTTGTTACTTTTTCGATACAAATATCATGAATATGATTGTGGAGGAGACTATTCGCGCAGCTTTCACAGCTAACATTGCTAATCAATTCAAAACGACCATTGACGAAATGCATAATTACATTGGGATATTGATATATATGTCAATATATCGTTACCCGAATTTGAAAAGCTACTGGGGAAGAAACGAGTTTGATCCCATACGATACTGCATGACACGAAGCAAATTCGAACTAATTAAACAATATTTCTCAATGCGTGACGAAAGCAAACGTATCAAAAAGGGCGAACCTGGATATGATCCCCTGTTCCGTATGCGTGACTTTGTAGACTATCTTAACCAAAGGTTTGACTCCATCCCAAAGCAAGCACGTCTTTGTGTCGACGAACAGATGTGTAGCACGAAAATGAAGCACCACCTGCGGCAATATATGCCTAATAAGCCCCACAAATGGGGTATAAAGTTATTCGTACTGTGCGATTCTTTTGGATACGCTTACCGCTTTGAGGTCTACACTGGCGCAGGTGATAATGTAATCCTGCCTGGTCACCCAGATCTTGGTGCTGCGGCTAACATTGTTGTACGTTTAACAAATACGGTAAATACTTTCAAGCACCACATAATTTATTTCGACAATTTTTACACGTCATTACCTTTGATGGTCTATCTGCGTGCCAGAGGTATTTATAGCCTTGGCACTGTGCGTGAAAAATCGTATACCGAATTGTAAGCTGCCCAATGATAATTCCATTAAAAAGGAGACTAGAGGATTTTCGGATGAGTATGTGGGCACATCTTATGGTGTCCAAGTAAGCAATGTGTTGTGGAAAGACAACAAAGCCGTCCGCTTGCTGTCCACCTATGTTGGAGTCAAGCCATTTATAACGAACAGTTCGCATGATGGAGTATCAAAGATTGCTAGATACGAAAGAAAATCTAAGCAGTACTTAGACATTGATTGTCCGCAAGTTATTCGCGAATACAACGCCCATATGGGCGGCGTAGATCTAATGGATGGACTCATGGGCCGTTACCACATTAGAGCCAAAACTCAGGATTGCGCCACTCGAATATTTTATCATTGCATTGATATGGCAGCAACAAACGCTTATATTTTATATAAGCGTATATTCAAAGAAAACAGGAAACTGGAAAAGCGAGCAAGACGCTCGAACTCCCCGAATTTCGGGAAGCGATTGCAGCTGGATTGGTAGCACTTAAAAACAAGCAAATGCAAGGTCGCCCACGCAGTGCTCAATGGACAACGCGGTCTCCATCCTGTCAGCGACCTTCACCGGGTCGATCTCCATTATCTCACCAACCCTTCCAACCAGCTTTAAAGCGTGGTGAAAAATGTAAACATCCCATTTCAGATTTGCGGAATGACCAGCTTAATCATTTCCCTCGTTGGTTGGGTCGAGATAGTGGGCGAAAGTGGTGCAAACACTGCAAAAACTTCACAAACTCAGTGTATATGCTCAAAATGTAATTTGCACTTATGCTGCACAGCTAACAAAAATAGTTTTTACGAGTATCACAATAAAACATAATTTCTTTCTCAGTTACGCAATAACGAATTTTTTTCGCTTGAAGTCCCAAAAGTGCCTTGAGGCACTTATTCATTCTTTCTCACCTTACAGGTAAACGAAAGCTTCTACACAATTTCTGAAGTCATTTTTGAACTCAGTGACAACAATATTACTTAAAAAAAATTATTCGACAACATTTGTTTAAGTATTTTAGAAAGTAGTCTTAGAGGGTTAAGTTGTTGTTGTTGCTGACGATGCTTTTGTGTTTGCTGTGACTGTCGCTGATGCTGCCACTGGTGTGGCTGAAAATGCTGCTGCTGCTGCTGCGGCTGATAAAGGTGCTGCTTCAAAAAATCATATAAAATACATGCGAAGAGATTTTTGAAATATTTATTTAAATCATTATTAGAATTGTTTGAAGTAACTTTTTACATCAAAACATTTTTACATGCTTTTATTTATCTTGACTTGTCTGTCTGTCTGTTTGTACCGGAATCTTGTAATCAAATTTTCACCAAGTTCCCGACTACCTAGAGCTCTGAAATTTTCACCAAAGATGTGTTTCAGATGACAATACATGTTTTTAAAGTTTTTGGCGCGATAAAATATGTAATATCATGTAAAAACCACGAAAAACAGTTTTCCCTTTTGCTTAACTTACTAATTAGACTGTCAAATATGACAAGGTTTGGTGGCATGAAGGGAAGCCTGCCGCTTCACAGGTCGAAGATCGTGGGTTCGAGCTCCGACCGAGACATACTTTTTTTTGTATTATTTAAACTTCTTTATCTTTTTTTTAAATAGCAAAAACATGTTTAATATTTATGTATTGCATGGAAGTTGATAAAAAATCTAGATTACAAATGTTTGCAAGAAAGCGTATAAAAGCATGTCTTCAAAATTTTTTTTTGATTTACTTGTTTGTTTAAGCCCAGGGAGAAAAGTTTCAAAAGTAGACTTTTACTAAAATTGAAATCTTTCAATGTGCACTTAATAAGTTAAGAAGAGTATTGTATCATTCAAACGGAAATTAAATGACCTTTCCATCGATACCATACTTTCCATAAAGTAAATTTAAGTAATGGGTAGATTTAACTTTAAGTGACTTTGTTATGAAATTAGTACAATCAAGGCGCGTTCAAATAAATACGTACTTATGTATGTTATGTTTTGACGATGCCGCCGCCGCTTAAAAGGCGACGCTGCTGCTTTAGATACGCCGTTTTGTCTGTCTTTGACGCGTAGATGTTACTGTTGCTGTTGGTGTATTTACATATTTATTTATTTACTGATAATTATGCAAAAAATGTTTTGTTTTGCAAACGCACGTACAGTTGTGTTTATTACAATAGAATTGCATCACCTCAGAACATAAAATGTATCTCCGATGCATTAAGGCACATTTTATAGACGAATGATCTTCCCCCCCAAACTTATTTTCATCAAACCTTAAAGCTTCCATATTATCTGTTCATAAAACGACATAAGTACTTTGACAAAAAAATGTTTATATTTTAATTTATGTATACGTTTTTTTTGGCTGTATTTATTCCTACCATACAAAAGTCAATTGATATTTATTTATTTATTTATTTGTTTATTGTCAACTATAATCAGCTGACATAAAATCCAATTTAATTAAAATTAAAATAAAAATTTAAATTTGAAATTAAAATTAAGTAATGTGAAGGAGCTATCTAACTCCTGCACAACATTTATTATCTTTTTAGTCATAGTTTTATCTAGTTTGTATTAACCACGAAGGTATTTTAGTTTAAGGCCAAGAAGAGTGAAATAATAATAAGTTAGTTGACAACAACACGAAGAGTTATATTTAAGACACGGGGAACTGGGTAACAGGTTCACGAGCCAGAAATGATCAACACTGACAGCGATGAGCAGCACTGATTGCTAACGGCCGAAGCAACAGCAAAAGAACGAGCAACAAAGACAGCCACAAAGTGTCGCAGCATAGGCGGCGATAGCACAGGCCTCAGCCGACGCTGAGAATGCAGCCGCACTGGTTGCTAACAGCCAAAGCAACAGCAGAAGACATCGGCCGAAAACAACAGCAGCCGCGAAGCGTTGTAGCGAGAGCGGCTACAGCCAAAGCAACAGCAGAAAACAGCGACCGAAAGCAACAGCAGCCGCGAAGCGGCGTAGTGAGAGCGGCTACGGCCGAAGCAACAGCAGCCGCGAAGTGGCGTAGTGAGAGCGGCTACAGCCGAAGCAACAGCAGAGAAGCACCCCACACACACCAACAGCCGTAGAGAGAAAGAGCGGCTGCAGCCGAAGCCAGAGCAGAGGCCTCAGCGGCAGAGGATGGCCCGCGCCGAAAATGCAAAACGCCGGCGAGTTAGTCGCGATCGGCCCACGCTTACAAACGGAGTGCGAGACACCAAGCGCGGAAGAAAAAAAACACAGAACAGCAGCAGCGACAACGTGTGCGAAAAGCCACAAAGTAAGACAGCAACGAGGAGTAGTAAAAGTATAAGGATAGAACAGGGGTAATCTGATCTTCGGTCTGCGGGATCTAACTGGGCGGGCAATTTTCTTTGTTGCGGTGTGGTAGTAGTTTTCTGTTAAATAAAAGAAGTGAGAACTTAAAACAAGTGCGTTTTGCAAGTGCCCCCCCCACTCCGCTTCGCTGATAAAAGGCGTGTCGTATGGCTGTGCAGTATAAAAACAATTGCGTTTTGCAAGTGCTCCCCCCCCCGCTTCTCTGATAAAAGGCGTGCCGTATGGCCGCAACACGTGTTCCGAGCGCTTCTCTGCACGTTTTGCGGTTATCCGGCATCGCACGGGGCACCAAGAGACCCAACACGGCGCGTTCCGAGGGTTTCTCTGCGCGTTGTGGTGAGTCTTGTAGGTGTCCTACAGTCCCGTCCGTTAGTATTAGTTCCGCTAGGCGGCTGGAGGCGTGCCGTATGGCCGCAACACGTGTTCCGAGCGTTTCTCTGCACGTTTTGCGGTTATTCGGCATCGCACGGGGCACCACGAGACCCAACACAGCGCGTTCCGAGGGTTTCTCTGCGCGTTGTGGTGGGTCTGGTAGGTGTCTTACAGTCCCGTCCATAGGTATTTGTTTCGTTAGGCGGCTAGAGGCGTGCCGAATGGCCGCAACACGTGTTCCGAGCGCTTCTCTGCACGTTTTGCGGTTATTCGGCATCGCACGGGACACCACGAGACCCAGCACAGCGCGTTCCGAGGGTTTCTCTGCGCGTTAGGGTGGGGCTGGTAGGTGTCTTACAGTCCCGTCCGTGGGTATTTGTTTCGCTAGACGACTAGGGGCGTGCCGTGTGGCCGAAACACGTGTTCCGAGCGTTTCTCTGCACGTTTTGCGGTTATCCGGCATTGCCCGGGACACCATGAGACCCAACACAGCGCGTTCCGAGGGTTTCTCTGCGCGTTGTGGTGAGTCTTGTAAGTGTCCTAGCGCCTACTCTTGGGCATCTCTCGAGCGTTTTCTCGAGGTGTGTAAGTTTTGGATTTGTATGAGGGCTGCCGAAATGCTCTCTGAGTCTCGGTATTTTATAAATTTTATTGTAAAATGATCCTGGTCTGAGCTGAGCCCTACCCCAGCCTTAGATCGCTACTTTACAGTTGGCGCCCGAGCAGGGACTCTGAGATTTAGGTATTTCGGGCATATCATACTTATTTTTTTTTACCAGTAGAAGCGAGCACTTCATCCCCAAATCAAAAAAAAAAAAAAAAAAAAAAAAATAAATAAAAATAATAAATAAATTTGTTTTTTTTAGCAAAATTGAACCACGCGACTGGCGACTAGTTTTTTTGTTTTTGTGTGTGCTGTTTATTTTTTTGCTGGCCATAACGCTATGCGGTATTCTGGGTACAGTCGGGCATTTTTTTCTTTTTGTTGTTTTTGTTTGCTAACCAAACCGCACGAGAGAACTGTCCCAACCTTTTACTCTCCAAAGAATAGTAGGATCCAGCTTCCCTTTAACCATTTTTTTTGCCGATGCCCAAATATTTTTCTGCGAGAGCACAGCAAAAGCCGACACAGCCGAGCCCTACCGCTGCCGATCACCGCCGCCGCGTCTCGGTCGCTACAGCAGCAGCTACAACACGACAGAGCAGAGCCGCAGGCGACTTACTCTCCAAGCCCAGGAGTAACCACTGAGCGACAGCGCCGTACCCCAACGACACCGACAGCAGAAGCGCGGGCAGCGCGATCTCGCTGCCTATATAACGCGGACCCCGGGACCTGAGTAGGCAGTCATCGACACGGAGCCA
This sequence comes from Scaptomyza montana, assembly GCA_018904305.1. Taxonomy (NCBI): domain Eukaryota; kingdom Metazoa; phylum Arthropoda; class Insecta; order Diptera; family Drosophilidae; genus Scaptomyza; species Scaptomyza montana. The sequence continues at coordinate 99,144 of JAEIGR010000129.1, read as the reverse complement.
CCGAGGCAACAGCTAAGACCACGCGACGAAAAATAAAATCCTTTGAAAAATAAAATCCTTCGAAAATTAAAATCCTTTGAGAAATAAAATCCTTTGAAAAATAAAATCCTTCGAAAATAAAATCCTTCGGAAAATAAAATCCTTTTGAAAATTAAAATCCTTTGAAAAATAAAATCCTTTGAAAAAATAAAAACCTTTGAAAAAAAAAAAATAAATACAACAGTGCAGCGATCAACACTTAACATGGGCGTGAAATGGATTTCCTTCCGTCGTAAGGACGAGTTACAGTGCCTAGCTGAGGAGTTCAACCTGGGAACCACGGGTACCGTCGAGGAACTGCGTGCTCGCATCTCCGCCTTCGTATCCCGGGGAGAGCATTCGGAAGAAGTGCAGGATCGCTTGCACAAATTGGAAGTGAGCTATGGGGACTCAGCCAGCCCTCGGGATGCCCGCTCACCAGCTGCGTCTCCGGGTCCGACCGACAAAGTGCGCAAGGAGGAGTACCAACTCCAAGTGCCCGTGCCGACTCAGCCGATGGTAGCCCAGGCACCCACGACTACTGGCACCCAGGTACCCATCGACCAGGCAAGCAGTAGCAACGTCAGTGCCGGGACTCAGAGGATAGGTCGCGAAGAGATTTCGTGCTCCAAGCTGGCCGACAAGCTACGCAGCTGTGGCATCGGGTATGATGGCAACTCGGACCCACTCAGCTTCATGGAGAAACTGGAGGAGCGCGTAGCCTCATACCGGGTGAGTGTTGACCAGCTGCCACGAGCAATATCCGGTCTTTTTACCGGACGGGCTGAAGGATGGTTCCGGACCTACAAGATGCAGGATGAGCCTTGGGAGTAAGTCAAGAGGGATTTCCTAGACTTTTTCTTACCGCCACGCTACTTTCAACGGTTGGAGAGTACCATCCAGAATCATTTACAGCGGCCGGGCGAACCTTTCAGGGATTACCTGATCGAACTGCGGCTGATGATGCAGCGTGCGCAACACCCACCGGAACGGGAGCTGGATAGGATATACGAGAACCTGCTGCCGGAGTATCAACTGTTTACACGACGGCACGAATTTGAAACGTTGGCAGCATTAACCCAGCTGGTCACAAGCTACGAAACTGTCCGGGACCGCGACCTTCGAGGCAACGCAGCATTGTTGCCGGCAAGCGGGCCGACAAAAGTGGAACAGGGCCATAACGTCGGAAGCCACGGACAGGGTAACCAGGAGCCTAGGGGTTACGCAGCGTTGGTGCCGGCAAGCGCACCGACAACACCGGTATCAAAGCATAACACCAGAGACCGCGAACAAGGTAACCGGGACCTGACTGTTCCCACAAGGAACACCGAAGCAACGACGTCACAAGTCACGGGCGAAGCAATTGACGTGAAGCGAGCATGTCGGAACTGCGGAGACATCGGGCACTTCTCTAAGGACTGTCGCAATCCCCAGCTGTTATTCTGCTGGGACTGTGGCCGTCGCAACGCGATGCGTCGTGGGATCCGCACCATTGGATGCTGCCGCGTCGCCAGATCGGGAAACGGGCAGCACCTACGTCCAACCGAGGACAGGTCGGAGAGCAGCAGCGACTGGAGCCCTCGTCAGTAGCTCACCCGTTACGCTTGGAGGAGGGGAGGATCGCAGCTCTGGTGACCATAGGGGACACCCCGGTAGAAGCAACACTGGACACCGGAGCCACGCGGTCGTTCATCAGTGAACGGTTGGCAAGAATGGTCGGGACAAAGGATAACATTCGGGATATGCGGGCGAGAATAATCCTGGCAGATGGTTCACCAAAGGAGATAACCAGAGCAGTAATGGTGAGGATAAAACTCGACGAACGGGAGGCAGTGGTGCTTCTGCTGGTGATGCCAACAATCTTGGATGACGTTATTCTAGGCATTGACTTTTTGTGTGGGATACGCGCAAAAATTCAGTGCGGCCGAGCTTCCTTACAACTGGCACAGACGCCCAATTCTCAAACGTACCCGATGCTGACGACCCCGTTCCACCCAACGACACACACAACAACGCAGGATGCACACGACAGCGTGATGGCCAATCTCGTCGAGACAGCGCATGCTGGCGCTGCAACAACGCAGGATGCAAGCAGCACCGAGCCGGCCGACTTCGTAGAGACAGTGCAGGTAACAAGATCGACAACGCCGGAGGCACACGACACCAAGCTAGCCAACTTCGTAGAAACCGTGCAGGCAATCAGGCAGAATCAGCAGCGCAGGAGGCACAACGACGACAACCAGTCTACAAAGGGTACAACTTGGAACCATTGGCCGATGCTTGCAAGGCCCGACGAACGAACCCGTTTCGAACGCTACCAAACATCATGGAAGAACAGGAACCGGAACAACGAGAAGTCCCCATCAGCCTGGCTACTGTCGCAACCGACACAGGAGGCGAAGAACAAGCAACAGAAGAACATGCAACGGAACCGGAATTACCCACCTGGGTCTGTGCCTTCTTGGCAAGGCAGCTCGATAAGTTCGATAACCTGAGGGGAGTATCCAACATTGCCGAGCATTCCATAATCTTGAAGGATGACAAGCCAGTAAAGCAACGGTACTTCCCCAAAAACCCGGCAATGCAGAAGATCATAAACGACCAATTCGACGAGCTATTGGAGAACGGCCAGATCGAACCATCGAAAAGCCCACACAGCGCACCCATCGTGCTGGTGCGTAAGAAAACGGGTGAGATGCGAATGTGCGTAGACTTTCGGCAGTTGAATGCACGGTCGGTGCCAGACGCGTACCCCTTGCCGCGAATCAACCACATATTGGAGCGCCTGCGAAATGCTAAATACATTTCCACGTTGGACGTTGGACTTGGCAAATTCCAATGGCAAAAGGGAGCCGAGAGTACACCGCATTTACCGTCCCAGGGAGAGGTCTTTTCCAGTGGAAAGTCATGCCATTTGGACTCCACTCAGCCCCCGCAACGTTCCAGCGTGCCTTGGACAGCGTCATAGGACCGGCAATGGAACCCTACGCTTTCGCGTACTTAGATGACATCATAGTCATCGGGGCTACTTTGGAAGAACACGTGGATAACCTGCGTGAGGTATTCCGCCGACTACTGGTCGCGAACTTAAGGTTGAATCAGAAGAAGTGCGCATTCTTTCAACGAGAGCTGGTGTACTTAGGACACATGATAAGCGACACGGGAATACACACGGATCCAGCCAAAATCGCAGCAGTGCAACGCTTAACGCCGCCAACAACACCCAAAGAGCTACGACGGTGTATAGGATTGGCAACCTGGTATCGCCGGTTCGTTCCTAACTTCGCCACCATCACACAACCAATGACGAACCTCCTACGAAAGAACAAGAAGTGGATATGGGGCGAAAAACAGCAAGCGACATTCGAAGATTTGAAGGACAAGCTAACAAAAGCGCCGGTCTTGGCGTGCCCCGACTTTACGCAAAAATTTTTTTTTTTTCAAACGGACGCCAGCGACTACGGAATCGGGGCTGTGCTGACACAAAGCTTGCCGGAAGGAGAACGAGTGATAGCGTATGCAAGTCAACGTCTTCTGCGAGCCGAGGAGAATAACTCAGCTACGGAGAAAGAGTGCTAAGCAATTGTCTGGGCAATTAGGGAGTTACGCTGCTACCTGGAGGGCTATCATTTCGAAGTCATCACGGATCACCTCGCGTTGAAGTGGCTGAACTCGATCGACAATCCAACTGGAAGAATCGCGCGCTGGGCACTGGAGTTGCAGCAGTTCCAGTTCGACGTAACGTACAGACGAGGCAGATACAACGAAGTCGCAGACGCACTTTCCAGACAACCGTTGGAAACCTTGCAGCGAGTACAGGAAAAAGCCCCGAAGTGCCCATGGTTGCTACGTTTAAGCAGGAGAATCACTCAGACACCCGAGAAGTTCGCAGAGTACATACACGAGAACGGGCAGATCTACCGACAAACGGGACAACGGCCTCCCGAGGAAGAACACGTGACTTGGAAACTGTGCGTCGCCATCGACAACCGACAGCGGGTTTTGGAAGAATGCCATGATCACCCGACAGCAGGACATCTGGGAATTCGGAAGACGGTGACACGGATAGCCCAACGATACTACTGGCCAGGCATTTTTCGCGACGTGACAAGGTACATCAGGAGGTGCGCCCAGTGCCAGAAGTTCAAAGTGAGTCAGACCAAGCCAGCGGGACACATGCACACGAGACAAGCTCAGGGTCCGTTGGACATACTTTGCGCGGATTTCATGGGGCCACTACCGAGATCTAAACACGGAAACACCAGTCTCTTGGTCTTCTTCGATGTCTTCTCCAAATGGGTAGAGCTAATACCCTTACGGAAGGCTACAACCACCCAGCTGGAAGAGGCGTTTAGGGAAAGGATACTCTGTCGATTTGGCGTACCAAGGAAATTTGTGTGCGATAACGGCACACAATTCACAAGTCAATCGTTCAAGAAGTTCCGCAAGACGGCAGGAATGATATTGGAACACACGGCCCCGTACACCCCGCAACAGAACCCCACGGAGAGAGCAAACAGAACCATAAAGACAATGGTAGCGCAGTACATAGATGGAGACCAAAGCACTTGGGACGAACTACTGCCGGAACTGAGCCTCGCAATCAACAGCAGCACATCCGACACCACAGGCTTTAGCCCCGCTTTTCTCGTCCAGTACCCTTGGGAGTACGAATGCATGGCGTGCAAGGCTGGATCAACAACACCTGCCAATTCAACACAGACGTGATTTCTATCAGCTCCGAGTCGGATGTCACACCTGATGGTAGGTTTGGAACCGGTGGAGTGAGAGCCCCCCTGAACTGGGACGTGACAGAGCTAAACCGCCGTGCAGAGGAGGACGATCGCAGCACCATACCACGCTCGGTAGGCACTATCGATGAGGAATCTCTGGGCGAGGTGGACCCCGAGAACCAGGAAAGCCCAATAGCTGCAACCCCAGGAGGATCTACAGCAAGTACCATGAGCTCGGCCGCATACCGACTCGCCGTACGCTATGGCGATATGGGCTACCCGCCACCATACCCATGCAGCCCACCACCAGCATACGGGTCATGGGCACTGGACGACCAGGGAACCCTGCGGGCAAGCAACTGGTCCGACATTACCTCGGTAACCCCCGACACACGACCAGCAGCACCAGTGGAGCCCGGCCACGAAGCACCGGCGTGGACCATCGCAGAAAAGGAGGACGAAGGCAGCATAGCCTCCTACGTGCCCCTTGAGGGGGAGGTCGCCGATTGGTTGATGTCCGTGCTAGAGGAGCACGCAACCGTCGGCGAGGTTCTGGTCAACCAGATAGCCGAAGGCGACGTAGTCGTAGGCGAAGGAACTCCTGAGGAGCACCCAACTTGCGAAGAGTGGGCTACGGCACCGGAGGATTGGCGAGTCGGTCCGGAACCCCGTCAGCTGCCGACACAGGTCATCAATTTCGTGAGAACATACCTAAGCCAACCCGACGCACGATTGGGAGTCCGGAATCTTAAGAAGATCGGCCCCCACACCTTCCGCTATAGCGTCAACAGGTCGCGACAGGTAACGATAGCGCTTCTCAACCCCGAGGAAGGGGGGAGTGTGAAGGAGCTATCTAACTCCTGCACAACATTTATTATCTTTTTAGTCATAGTTTTATCTAATTTGTATTAACCACGAAGGTATTTTAGTTTAAGGCCAAGAAGAGTGAAATAATAATAAGTTAGTTGACAACAACACGAAGAGTTATATTTAAGACACGGGGAACTGGGTAACAGGTTCACGAGCCAGAAATGATCAACACTGACAGCGATGAGCAGCACTGATTGCTAACGGCCGAAGCAACAGCAAAAGAACGAGCAACAAAGACAGCCACAAAGTGTCGCAGCATAGGCGGCGATAGCACAGGCCTCAGCCGACGCTGAGAATGCAGCCGCACTGGTTGCTAACAGCCAAAGCAACAGCAGAAGACATCGGCCGAAAACAACAGCAGCCGCGAAGCGTTGTAGCGAGAGCGGCTACAGCCAAAGCAACAGCAGAAAACAGCGACCGAAAGCAACAGCAGCCGCGAAGCGGCGTAGTGAGAGCGGCTACAGCCGAAGCAACAGCAGAGAAGCACCCCACACACACCAACAGCCGTAGAGAGAAAGAGCGGCTGCAGCCGAAGCCAGAGCAGAGGCCTCAGCGGCAGAGGATGGCCCGCACCGAAAATGCAAAACGCCGGCGAGTTAGTCGCGATCGGCCCACGCTTAAAAACGGAGTGCGAGACACCAAGCGCGGAAGAAAAAAACACAGAACAGCAGCAGCGACAACGTGTGCGAAAAGCCACAAAGTAAGACAGCAACGAGGAGTAGTAAAAGTATAAGGATAGAACAGGGGTAATCTGATCTTCGGTCTGCGGGATCTAACTGGGCGGGCAATTTTCTTTGTTGCGGTGTGGTAGTAGTTTTTTGTTAAATAAAAGAAGTGAGAACTTAAAACAAGTGCGTTTTGCAAGTGCCCCCCCCCCACTCCGCTTCGATGATAAAAGGCGTGCCGTATGGCTGTGCAGTATAAAAACAAGTGCGTTTTGCAAGTGCTCCCCCCCGCTTCTCTGATAAAAGGCGTGCCGTATGGCCGCAACACGTGTTCCGAACGCTTCTCTGCACGTTTTGCGGTTATCCGGCATCGCACGGGACACCACGAGACCCAACACGGCGCGTTCCGAGGGTTTCTCTGCGCGTTGTGGTGAGTCTTGTAGGTGTCCTACAGTCCCGTCCGTTAGTATTAGTTCCGCTAGGCGGCTGGAGGCGTGCCGTATGGCCGCAACACGTGTTCCGAGCGTTTCTCTGCACGTTTTGCGGTTATTCGGCATCGCACGGGGCACCACGAGACCCAACACAGCGCGTTCCGAGGGTTTCTCTGCGCGTTGTGGTGGGTCTGGTAGGTGTCTTACAGTCCCGTCCATAGGTATTTGTTTCGTTAGGCGGCTAGAGGCGTGCCGTATGGCCGCAACACGTGTTCCGAGCGCTTCTCTGCACGTTTTGCGGTTATTCGGCATCGCACGGGACACCACGAGACCCAGCACAGCGCGTTCCGAGGGTTTCTCTGCGCGTTGGGGTGGGGCTGGTAGGTGTCTTACAGTCCCGTCCATAGGTATTTGTTTCGCTAGGCGGCTGGGGCGTGCCGTATGGTCGCAACACGTGTTCCGAGCGTTTCTCTGCACGTTTTGCGGTTATCCGGCATCGCACGGGGCACCACGAGACCCAACACAGCGCGTTCCGAGGGTTTCTCTGCGCGTTGTGGTGGGTCTGGTAGGTGTCCTACAGTCCCGTCCGTGGGTATTTGTTTCGCTAGACGACTAGGGGCGTGCCGTATGGCCGCAACACGTGTTCCGGGCGTTTCTCTGCACGTTTTGCGGTTATCCGGCATTGCCCGGGACACCATGAGACCCAACACAGCGCGTTCCGAGGGTTTCTCTGCGCGTTGTGGTGAGTCTTGTAAGTGTCCTAGCGCCTACTCTTGGGCATCTCTCGAGCGTTTTCTCGAGGTGTGTAAGTTTTGGATTTGTATGAGGGCTGCCGAAATGCTCTCTGAGTCTCGGTATTTTATAAATTTTATTGTAAAATGATCCTGGTCTGAGCTGAGCCCTACCCCAGCTACTTTACAGTTAAATAAAATTATATATAAATCTGAAAGTAAGTTTAGATAAAAAATTTATTAAGTTAACGTTTAAGTTCTGGGAAGTTCAACAATAAAATTAGTGGTCCAACATTTGTTGCGGGGATTGGAAAAAACCCAGAAAAACCCAATCAGATCAGCGTTAGATTAGTAATTAGTGATTACGATTAGATAAAGCAAAACGGATCGATCTTTTTAGTACTGGAGTTGAGGCCTCCAAGGAGACAAAGAGAATAAAGTTTGTTATAGTCAGAACATATAACCCGAAATGGTTCATGAATTAAATAGTTACTCAAGCAACGAACAAGGCTAAGGGGTAAAAAGTTACGTGAAGATCTAATTGGGACATTAAATTTAATTCGACTCAAAAAGAACTGATGAGTCGATTTCACCATTAAGTAAGTTAGTAATAAATAATACTTCATGCATCGTTCTACGGTTTAACAGGGACGGAAGATTGATTAAAAGGAGTCTACTTGAATACGGGGGTAAGTCAACTCCAGGAACCTAGTTAAAACTTCTAAGGGCAAATAGCAGAAATTTCTTCTGCGCAGATTCAATTCTATCCTGGTGACTCGAGTATTGTGGGGACCACACACAAGATCCATACTCCAGGATGGGACGTACTAGGGATGTATAAAGCGTTTTAGTGGTGTAGGGATCGTTAAACTCTTTCGACCACCGCTTGATGAAGCCAAAGACATTAATGGCCTTATTAACCATAGACGAAATATGAGAGTCAAACTTTAGCTTAGGATCAAGAATAATGCCTTAATCTTTAATTTCAAACACGCGGTCAAGTGGTGAAGCATCAAGCAAGTAGTGAGCAGTATGAGGGGTACTTCTACAAAAAGACATGACTTTAGATTTTGAACAGTTTAAATTGAGTAAGTTAAAACGACACCAGGCCGACAGCGCACACAAATCCGACTGTAGTAAGTTGCACAGAGAAGCATAATTGTAGGTGAAACATAGTTTTACATCATCAGCAAACATATAAACAAAAGAGTTAGTAATAACAGCTGGAAGATCGTTAATAAACAAATTAAATAGCAAAGGTCCAAGGTGACTACATTGGGGAACACCAGAGGTAACAAAAATAGGTTTAGATACAGACAACTTATAAACAACTTTTTGTGTTCGGCCACACAAGTACTCCGAAAGCCACAATGAAAGTTTTGATGGAAATCCGATAATATTTAATTTATGAAGCAACAGAGAATGACTAACAGAGTCAAATGCCTTACTAAAATCGGTAAAAACAACGTCAGTTTGCATTTTTTCCTGAAACTCTTTAATAACAAGCCATTCAAGAAGGTTAGTGGTAGTTGATCTACGCCTAACAAAACCGTGTTGATAAGGCGATATAATTGAACTACATCCGTGTTGCAGTTGAGAACAAATAATTTTTCAAAGACTTTTGGAATGGCAGACAACTTGGATATACCCCTATAATTTTTAACGTTTGACTTTGAAGAATTTTTATGGAGTGGAATTATAAAGGATTCCTTCCATAAATCAGGAAACACAGTTGAGTCAACAGACAAGTTAAAAAATTTATTTAAGGGCTTACAAAGTGAATCGGTTGAATACAACCTGGCGCTCCATCAGGGCCAGGCAAGTAGCCAGGTTTGACAGAGTTAAATTCACTCAGGAGCGTAGACTCAGTAATTACTGGTACAAATATGCAATTTGACGCTTGAACTTGAAAAGGATAGGAATTACTACTACTATATAAATTCGATGAGTATACTGATTGAAATACTCAGCAAATAGATCGGCTACTGCCTGATCAGAACTTGCTTTTGTATTATCAAGGTATACTGAGGAAGGCAAGCGAGAAGACTTACGTTTAGAGTTAACAAATTTATAAAACTGTTCACGTGAAAAGTTTAGTCTACAACGATTAAGATAATTATTATAACAGGATGTGTTAACAGAAAGAAAACTAGATTTTGCTACTAAAAACGAAGATAAATGCAAAGTAGTACCAGATTTTTAAAATTTTTTAAATGATCTTGTCTTCACGTTTTTCAATTTCGATGGTTCCCTCGTAAACCATGGTGGTTTATTATCACTTGAAGAACAAGTGAGGGGAACACAAATATCCAAAAGCGAATTCAAGGTCCTATAAAATATGGCAATGGCAGTTTCTATGTCACTACAAGAATAAAGGCGAGACCAATAAGTATGTTGAAGTAGATAATTTAATTTACTAAAAACAACGGGTTTTTGAAGAACTTTCAGATGGTGGACTAAGGCTAAGAATTTCAAAGGATAGTTCTAAGGTTGGATGGTTGGTATCTTCCGGAAGCACTAGAGGAGGTATTCTACTAGTATTACAGCAATCTGAGTCTGAAACGAATATCAAGTCCAACATTCTACCACTACAGTTGTGCACCCTGTTAACTTGCGATAGGCCTAACTCCAAAAGGCCATCGATAAAATCATCGGAAGTGACTGGTAATGCTACCGAAGATGTGTCATTTGCAGACCATACAACAGGAACATGTGGCAGATTAAAATCACCAACCACTATCAGATTATCCATATCTGTCAACAATGACGAAACAAGTTGCAGGGCACTCAGATGGGATGAGTAAATGTTAATATCAGAATGGGGAGGAATATAAGAACAAGTAACATAAAGTGAACGGCCGTTTAGTAATATTTTAACACATAAAAACTTTATTTGCGGAAGATTAATAGAATGAATCTGTTCAGAGGAAATGCAAGAGTCAACAACAATGAGAACACCACCCCTCTTCCGGGAAGTGCGATCGCATCTATATAAATTATATTTGGAAGGAAAAACGGAATAATCAGAAATATCGGGTTTTAGCCAGGTTTCTGTAAGTGCAACTATTTGTGATTCAAAGGATAGGCTATTAACATAAAACTTAGCAAGTTTAGTGTTAAGGCCTCTAACGCCGAGGAACAAGTTCTTAAAAACAAAATGTTAAATTGAAAAAATTAGTTGCATTATAAAAACAAGTAAGACGGTTTAAGTCGAGAAATCCCGACTAAAAGATACCCTGAGCCCGTGTATTAAAATGACTTGCGGTAATTGCAGTTATTCTTGGCTGAACTTTAGTATAAAATATCTACGGTGTTTCTTAACCGATTTGGATAAAATTTTTACAAAATTTATAAAGTTATCCATAGTTTCAAATTCTATTTTTATATTCTCTTAATTCGAAATTTTTTCGTTATCGATTCCATATGTATATCGAAAGCAAGAATAGTTATCGATAGTTTGAAATAAAGTTGATCTGCCTATGGCTTAGGAGATGTTGTGTTCCAAATTTGAAGTCTCTAGCACTTTTAGTCTTTGAGATTGACGCGATCATACATACGGACGGACGGACAGACAGACGGACAGAAGGACAGACGGTCATGGCTATATCGACTCGGCTATTGATGCTGATCAAGAATATATATATTATATATGGGGTCGGAGATGCTTCTTTCTGCCTGCTCAAAACAATTATACCCTTTTTTTTACCCATTTCATGGTTCAGGATATAAAAAATTTAATATTTTACGCATCGATTGCTTGCAAAACAAAGTTTTCTTATATTTTGTAGCCACAGTAAGATAACAGACAGAAGAACAAAGAAGAAGAAATATGACTGTTCATGGTACTCACTGCAAGCAGCATGCACAGCTGAGGGAATATATGCATGTCTGCATCACAAAGAGCGGCTTAAAGCTTGATCAGCGCGCGCATCGCTCTTATGACTGCCGCTAGATATAAAATAATTTGAATGCAATCATGCGTCTTTGTTGTTATTTACGCTCACTCTTTTGTTTATGCGCGCGCTCTGCATGTCAAACATTAATCTTAATATCCCTATCTCCTCCGCACTCACTAAGCTAAGCTTGCCATTACTAAGAGGCTGCAGTTAAGGGAATGTATTGGGTTTTTAAGTTTTATTCGTTGCTTACAAAACGTGTACGTCTACTCACTCGAAGAGTATTTTTAGAAGTAAGTGAATTCAATATATCAGTGTACATATAAACTTAGTGCTGCCAGGTCGCTATGTACTTTGTGTTTGTGCAATGTTTACAACAGAATGGAACGCTAAATATAACACGCCCCCTCAAAGTAGCTATTCTGCAGATTATATATAAGTGACGCCCAATGATAATATGCACTCTTGATGCTTAGTGCTGCTCAGACCCTTCGTTAGGAAGTCTGCCGGCATGTGTTCTGTCTGCATATATTCCACGGTGATGTCGCCGTTTTGGTGCTTCTGCTGTATGAAGTGATCGATGTGCTTCGTGCGTGGATGGAAGCCGAATCCTTTTACTAATCTCTGAGCGCTCTGGTTGTCGTTGAAGAGAACCACGGATGGGCATTTCCTGCCCACCTTTCTAAGAAGCTCCTTTAGATATAAGGCTTCCTTTGCTGCATCTGACATGGCCAAATATTCAGCCCCTGTGCTGGATAGTGCCCCAGTACACTGTTTTCGCGCTTCCCAACTTATGGCTGCGCCAGCCATGACGAATGCTAGACCAGTATAGGAGCGCCTGTCGCTTAAGTTTGCACCCCAATCTGCATATACTACGCCGTAAAGATTTTCGCCTGTTTTTCTGTACAACAGACCAAGCTGCTTTGTACGGCTTAGATATCGCAGTATGCGTTTTGCCGCTTTCCAGTGTTCCGCTTCATAACATGAATTAAACTGGCTCAGGAAGTTCACGGCATAAGCAATATCCGGTCTGGTTGTTACTGAAAGAAACATTAAAGCACCTATTAAGCTCTGATAAGGATACCTTCTCATTTCCTCCTCATCGGGGGACTCAGATCGCCTCAAGGTACACTTCGCTTCTATGGGGGTCAATGCAGGCTTGCATTCTGCCACACCATATCTCTTTAAAATGGTATTAGTGTACAGCTCTTGTGAGATGAAGATTTGATGTTTTTCCAAATTTTGTTGGAAATCTATGCCCAGGCACGTTTTCATTGGACCGATGTCTTTCATATCGAACGCATCTCCAAGGGAACTTTTCGTTTGCTATAGCCACTTTGGATGATTTGACGCTAGCAGCAAATCATCAACGTAAATCATGATTAAGAGAATCTTATCCTCCTGTCGTTTCACGAATATGCAAGGGTCTTGTATAGTTGCCTCCAGACCCATCTCTTGCAGCTTCTCCGTTAGTTTGCGGTACCATTGCAAACCAGATTGTCGTAATCCCTACAGAGCTTTCTCCAGTAGACAAACGGGACTTTTCGTCTCGATCAACGCCTTTCGCCATGTCTTCACCGCTTTCACGTGTTCTTTGTTAATTGGATCCTGCTTCGAACCAATGGCTGCACCTGATTTCAATTTGCCTATGAAATCCTCCAATCCCTCTGGTATTTCCATGTACAAGCTCTCCTTCAGCTCTCCGTTTAGGTATGCTGTCACCACGTCCATTTGATGTATTTCCATGTCAGACTCTGTTTCCAACGCTGCTAGCATTATGACCGATGTAAATCGCACTACGAGTGAATACGTTTCATGGAAATCTTCACCAGGTCTCTGCGTGTACCCTTTTGCGACTAACCTCGCCTTCTTTTCGCCCGGTAAGGTACCAGCTTCTTTTGTACGAAACACCATTTTGCTACCAATAACTTTCTTAACAGCAGGGCGTTCCACTATTTTCCATGTACCACTCTGTAAATGCGCCATGAACTCGTCTTCGATCGCTCTGATCCAGTATTTAGCATCGCTCGAACTTTCCGCCTCTTTGATTGTGATGAGGTCACCTGCTGTCGCTGTAAATGCCATCTAGCATTCCTCAAATTCATTCTCAGACGATGAGTTAGAATATTGCTCGCTAACGCTGTCGCTGCTCACCCTTGGATTTGGTGGTTGGTACACCTTGCGTGGTCTACCTCTTTGGCCTGTCCTCAAAAGTTTGGGACGCCCTCTGCCATGTCGTTGCACTTTGTCATTGGAGTCATCTTCGCTGGATGAACTGTCGCTTTGTTGTTGCCGTTCATTTATCTCGCTGTTTGAAATGCCATCCTCTACGATAACTTCAATGCTGAAGAAATCCTGGTATTCGCTCTTGAACCCTGGAATATTCAAGAACTTGACGTCGTTACTAATTATTACCTTGCGCCGTTCCGGGGACCATAGTCGATAAGCTTATGATTCCGTTGAGTAGCCGACCAATACACATTCTTCAGATTTCGTCTCAAACTTGCCACGATTGCCACCTTTTATAATTGCATATGCCTTTGTCCCAAAAATGCGTAGGTGAGCCACTGTTGGAATTTTCTTCGTCCAGTATGTGAATGGTATTTCTCCGTTTAACCCTTTTGTGACGCATCGGTTTTGTATGTAACTTGCTGTGTTGACTGCTTCTGCCCAAATTGATGGTAGTGCTCCAGATTGCCGCATCATGCACCTTGCCATTTCTATTAACGTACGATTGTGTCGCTCTGCTAAGCCATTTTGCTGCGGAGTATGTGGTGTGGACAGCCTCCGTACAATTCCGTGCTTCCTCAAAAAATCATTGAATTCGTTGTTGCAGTATTCGGTACCATTATCCGATTGTAGAGCTTTTATCTTTTTGTTGGTGAAGGTCTCCGCTTTTGCTTTGTAAGTTTTGAAAGCTTCAAAAAATTCTGACTTCTGTTTCGCAGAATCTCGAGTAGTCATCAATAAAAGTTACTACATATTTAGAACCGTTCATTGACTCAGTTCTCATCGGGCCGCACACGTCACTGTGCACGATCTCAAGCAGTTCACTGGTTCGCTGTCTGTTGGTGCTCTTGTGATTGTTTGCAGTTTGCTTTTCGCGTATACAAATTTCACATTTTGATAATTGCGCCTTTTTATCGAAGCTCATGCCGTAGGCCTTTCCACTTGTAGCCATTCTCTTTAAGTCGTTCTCATTAACGTGTCCCATACGGTAGTGCCACATGTTTATGTCATTTATGTCGCTCACCTCTGCCTTGTTAACATGATGTTCTTCACTATCTATGTAATAGAGGTTGCCGTACCTTTTTGCTTTCAGCCAGACTTCTTTGTTTTTCACAATTACTGCTTCATTTTTTCTAAAATGCACCTCAAAGCCATGGTCTGTGATTTTGGAAACGGACAACAAATTTTGACGTAAATCTTCGATATAGAACACTTCTTTGAGATCTATATTTTCTCTTTGGTTGTTTGCTTTAATTGCAGTTAATTGTTATTTCGCCGATGCCGTTGATTCTTGTTGTGTTGTTGTTCGCTAAGTGTAAGGTTTTCTCGATATTTTTCATGCTACGGAATTCGCCTTTACTCGAGCTCATGTGTGCCGAACAGCCACTGTCTAGACACCATGATCCACCGTTATGCCTCTCTGCGTACATGCTTTGAATTTCGCTTAGCATACTCTCATTAGTTGCTCGCTCATTATTTTTCTGTACAGTACCGTTTCTGTTTCGGCAGTCTTTTGCTATGTGGCCGGCTTTACCACACACAAAACATATTCTAGTCTCCTTTTGGAATTTACCGTTCTTGTCGCTTTTGCCGTTTTGCTTGTCTTTTCGACGGTTAACGAACATTGCTTTTTGCTCTCCACGGTCTTCCTTCGATTTACGTGCTTCTGATTCTTCTAGAATCTTCACTCGCAATACATCGGGATGTGGTAAGTCATCCCGTGTCTCCATTGCACATCGAAAGGTTTCGTATGAATCTGGCAAACTGTATAGTAATAGGATTGCTAATAAATCGTCCCCAATTGCAACACCAATTTCTTTTAGTTTTTCACCGCATCGAAAAACTCATTTAAGTGATGTCGCACGTCGTCGCCTGCATTCATGCGTGTTCACGCATGAACACTTGACACCAAGTCTCAATAGAGTCTTGGTAAAATATACAAAAATGCACTTTAACCCTGCTGCATGCGGCTGCAGCAAGATCTAAAAATATAAATAAAAACATAACAAAAGATAAGGTCACCAAAGATTGTGGAAAGACCTACACTAATGTTTTAAATAGAAAATAACCTAAACAATAATGATTCAACTATCTGCTGGCGATAATGTGCCACCGCAGACCTACTCTAAGACATCTTGTTAGTATATAAGGACTAGGATTTGTAAGAATAAAATCAGTATCTTAACAGAACTCAAAGAAACAACTAGTTTTCATTTGGCCCTTCGAGTGGTGCCTTAATTTGGCACGCTGAACATTTAGATCGTCGAGTGGTGCCGTAGTTTGGCACGCTGAACATTTAGACCGTCGAGTGGTGCCGTAGTTTGGCACACCGAACATTTGGTCGTTCGAACAGTGCTGAAATTAGTAGCACGCCGAACATTTAGACCGTAGAGCAGTGCCGTAGTTTGGCACGCTCAACATTGGTTTTTGAAGTTGACTTTAAAAAAATCCGATTCCGTGCCTTCGAGATAGGCCTAAGGCGTTTGAACTCAAAAAGACGGAAAGAAGCACTGGCAGGCTCTTGTCAATAGAAGAATATTGAGCAAGGCAACCTGCAGTAAGAGCGCCAATTCACCAATGACTAGCACTTATCAGGAAGTGCTGCAGAAAGTCATTGCGGAGCAACCACAAGCAGGGCCGAAGCCATTGTCAATAAAAAGAATATTGGGCAAGGCAGCCTGCAGTAAGAGCGGCAGCAGCAGCGCGGAAGGCAGAGGAAGAAAAATTGGTGGCAATACCAATTACCAAGGCCCCCAAAAGACGAGGTGGCCAAAAGTACAGGCTCAGGCAAACCAGGCGAGAACTGCTGGAGAAGATCCAGCACGAGTCACCACCTACTTGGCAGGAGGCATCGCGTCTGTGGGAGCAGATCGACGCTATAGAGCGTCAATTAAATAAAAAATATAATAAACATTAAAATGCGAGTGCGCCTTTTGGCGAACCCATTGTGAAAACGGCGGCAAGATCGCCTCACAATAAAATAAAAATAAAACAAGTGGAAACGTTGCAGTCGGACGCAACCGACTGCGGCATACTCGATACCAGAATTAAAACCGGTAAAAAGAGGCCTGAATGCAAGGGGTACGGATGCGGCAGGGGTTTACGCTGCCTTAAAGATTCTCCGATGCAGATAGGGATGCCACCGGCTATATTCCTTCCACATTTGGTGACTCGTGCTCAAAGTTTGTAAGAGGTGGGGAAAGGGGGGGGGGGGCTGGGTCGGTATGGGTAGTTGTGGCATCAAAATTTTTGTTGCAGATCTTTGTGAAATGTCAATTGCTATCTTCACACCAAATTTGGTGACTCTAGCTCGAAATTTGTAATAAGTGGGGAGAGGGGGGCTGGGGGCGGTATGGGTGGGCGTGGAATCCAAATTTTTGATGCAGATCTTTCTGAAATGTCAATTGCTATCTTCATACCAAATTTGGTGACTCTAGCTCGAAAATTGTAAAAAGTGGGGAAAGGGGGGCGAAATGGAGGGCGTGGCTCCAAAACTTTGATGCAGATTTTTAAGGGTCGTTGCCAGCTATCTTCCTGCCAAATTTGGTGGCTCTAACTCCACAACTCTGGAAGATACACGCATTCCCGTTTTTGACGAAGCGTTGGGGTGGATGGGGGCGGCTAGGGCAGTATTGGTGGGCGTGGCATCCAAAATTTTGATGCAGTTTTTAGGGGGTCATCATCACCTATCTTGGCACCAAATTTGGTGGCTCTAGCTCAAAAACTGTGGGAGATATAGCCATTTCTGATTTCAAAATGCGGGGGGCTGGGGGCGGAGTGGGTGGGCGTGGCTCCAAAACTTTGATGCAGTTTTTTGGGGGTTGTTATTAGCTATCTTCCCACCAAATTTGGAGGCTCTAGCTCCACAACTCTGGAAGATACACGCATTCCCGTTTTTGACGAAGCGTTGGGGCACATGGGGGTGGCTAGGGCGGTATTGGTGGGCGTGGCATCCAATCTTTTGATGCAGTTTTTGAGGGGTCATCATCACCTATCTTGGCACCAAATTTGGTGGCTATAGCTCAAAAACTGTGGGAGATATAGTCTTTTTGACTTTAAAATTCGGGGGGCTGGGGGCGGAATGGGGGGCGTGGCTCCAAAATTTTTGATGCAGTTTTTTGGGGGTTGTTATTAGCTATCTTCTTACTAAATTTGGTACTTCTAGCTGTAAGGATGTGCGAAATATGTGGATTTATCGGTTTTGAGTTATCGAATTTATCGATTTGCCAGCCCCCCAGTTATCGTAGAACCCCCATCTTGACACTTTAATTTACTATCCCATAGATAAAGAGATTTGGAAAGTTTCAAGTCTCTAGCTTGAAGGGTGTGGAAAAAAGTTGCGTTCATACAGACGGACAGACGGACAGACGGACAGACGGACAGACGGACAGACGGACAGACACCATGACGGACATTGCACAAACTCAATATACTCTTTACCTTCGGTATCGAGTATAAAAATCATACAGTCCACTATATAACAAAATTTTATATTTCAATTTATTTTTTTTTTCTACTTAAAAATATTAAAATAAACGTATGTTAGTTAAGCGCATTTAAAATTTAAAAAAAAAATAATTAAAATAAAATAAATATTTTGAAAGATTTCCATTAAAAAAAAAAAAAAAAACAAAATGTTGTCCGACAAAACGATAGAACTGTTGACGAAGCAGTCAGAAATAGTTAAAAGAGTTAGACAGTTAGAGGGAAGTCAAGAAGTTGACAGGGAAGAAGTAGAGAAACTTCTAACCAGTTTTCAGGCGAATCATAACATATTGTGCAAAATTGGAGTAGTCGATCATGATTACTTCAATTCCAAGCAATATGATGTGATATTGAAAGTAATAGAAAAAATTAAAGAAAAAATTACAACCGCTAGCACAAAAGTGTGTCAAAATATAGCAGGTAACGTACAAGCTACAATACCTAAAGTAAATATGAGGGCAAACGAGTTCGACAGGCAGGTAGATGTATTAAATAAATACCTGAACGAGACTCAGGAAGATTTGAAAGAAAGTAATACAAAAATGTTCAGTCTAAGAAAAAAGAAGATAATATTCCTTTGGCAAGAAATAGAAAAAGAAATACGATTCTTTAAAGAAAAATTTGAAAGCAATATAACTTTCGATAGGGAGATTAAAATGCTAGGGTTTGACGTAGAAAATATAGTGCAAGAACTGGCAGAAGGGATTGCAAACAATTGTCAACCAAAAATTGAAGGTTGCAAAATCAAAGTAGAGGAGTTGCCATTGCTTCCAAAAATGCAGATACCCATCTTCCATGGGGATTCAAAAGAATGGGATCTGTTTTCAGAATTATTTAATGAGTTGATTCAGTCTAGGGAAGATTTGAGTCCATCTCTTAAATTTAATTACCTAAAAATGGCAATAAAAGGAGAAGCAAGATGCGTGGTGTCGCATTTGTTATTAGGCTCCGCGGAAAATTTCAATGCGACTTGGGAATTGTTAACCAAGCGTTATGAAAACAAACGGAAAATATTTTCCGAACAGTTAAATAGGCTTATAGAGTTGCCAGTACTGAACAGTGATTCAGCCAAGCAAATAAAAGCATTTATTGATTCAATTAATGAATCAATTCATTTAATAAAGTTGAAAACGGGCTTGCCGGAAGACGTTGATGTAATTTTTGCACACATGATTATACGCAAGTTTAATAAAGAAACTTTGCAGAGTTATGAAAATCATGTCAAAAGAACAAAAGAAGTTCAAAAATTGTCCGATGTAATGGAGTATTTAGAGCAAAGGTTAAGTGCTCTGGGCTCATTGAAGGACGAGGAAAAAAGACCGAAAGTCAATAAGGACTTTTCGGAAAATTGCCCAATATGCAAGTTTGCAGGGCATTATGCATTACAATGCTATAAATTTAAAAGCATGAGTCCAGTAGAAAGGACAGATGCTGCAAAAAGGCACAGTTGTGTATAAAATGCTTGAAGCACTCTAGTGCCAAGAGATGCACGAGTGAAATTTTATGTGCCAAATGCAACAGATTCCACCACACAATGCTTCACTTTGAAAGAAAAGAAAGAGTGAATACATGTGTTGTGGAAAGGCAGGCGCTGTTAGCGACAGCAATTGTCAAGGTGCGAACAGCAAGTGGGGGGTATGAAAAATTGAGAGCATTAATTGATAGTGGGTCGCAAACTACAATCATATCTGAGGAGGCAGTCCAGATACTAAAATTACCAAGATTAAAACCGATCATAAAGATCACTGGGGTGTCTTCAACAGAATCTAGCATTTCCAAATATAAAGTCAAAGTATGTGTAGATACTCTAGACCCCAATATGGAGCCGCTTTCAGTCAATGCAATAGTGTTGCCAAAATTGATGAAAGCGCTCCCAGTAAAATCAATAAATATTAATACCAATAAATGGAAAAGATTTGTATTAGCTGATCCACAATTTAACAAACCAGGCCGAATAGATATAGTTATCGGAACTGACCTGTATACTCACATTTTAAAAAATGGGGTAGTGAAAATAGACGGACTTCTCGGTCAAAATACTGAATTTGGGTGGATAGTGTCAGGATGCACCAAATCCAAAGGAAAGAAAAATATAGTCGCGTCAATAATTGAGTCTGGAGATTTGGAAAGGTTTTGGGAGGTAGAAGAGGATGATGAAGAAGATGCAGAAACAGAAATCTGCGAAGAAAACTTCACAAGAACAACGAAAAGAGAATTGGATGGAAGGTACACAGTAACAATTCCGTTTAAAGAAGAAAAAGAGTTAGGAGAATCAAGACCACAAGCGATGGCAAGGTTCCTAAACTTAGAAAAAAATTCAAAACGAATATACAGCTTAAGGAAAATTATATTAATTTCTTAAAAAGAATATATGGACTTAGGACATATGGTCGAGTCCAACGAAAATGCAAAATATTATTTACCTCATCAGGCAGTGTTAAGAGACTCTAGTCTCACAACCAAGTTGAGAGTAGTTTTCGATGCATCTGCAAAAACCACAAACAATAAAAGTTTAAATGATATAATGTGGGTGGGACCAAGAGTCCAAAAAGATATTTTTGACGTCATATTAAAATGGCGCAAGTGGCAATGTGCAGTCTCTGCCGATTTAGAAAAAATGTATCGACAGATAAATATTGACGTTAAGGATCAACAATACTTGCATTTGCTGTGGAGGGAAACTCCGAATCAGCAGATAAAAAGCTACAAGCTCACGACGGTTACATACGGTACCGCGTCAGCTCCATACTTGGCAACAAGAGTGCTGCTAGAAATAGCAAATAATTGTAAAGATAAAATTATTGGGGAATCAATTAGGAATGATTTTTATATGGATGATCTGATGTCAGGAGCAGACTCCGTACAAGACTGCCAAATGAAAATAAAAGAAATTTCTTTGGAGTTAGCAGAGGCTGGATTTAATTTGAGAAAATGGGTTACAAATAAGCCAGAAATAATACAACATGTAGAAAATACTGGAGAAAATAAAGTAATAGCCATTGAGGAAAATGAGTCGGTTAAAACATTGGGACTACAATGGGAACCTCTAAAAGACGAATTTAAATTTAAAGTCAATAGTGAGAACTCAGAAAGCATAAGCAAAAGACAAGTATTGTCAACGCTTGCCAAAATCTATGATCCATTGGGTTGGCTATCACCGGTCACAGTAGTGGGAAAATTATTTATGCAAAAATTGTGGTTAATAGAAAAAGACTGGGATGACAAGCTAAGCATGGAAGATGCAAGTGAGTGGGAACAGTACAAACTTAACTTGTCATTGTTAGAAGAAATAAGAATCCCAAGATGGTTACAAACTAGCATGAAGCATGAAATACAGCTACATGGATTCGCAGATGCATCAGAAAAAGCATATGCAGCTGTGGTATATGCAAAAGTAGGTAATTCACTCACAATAGTAGCTAGCAAAAGTAAGGTAAACCCAATAAAAAATAGAAAAACAATACCAAAGTTAGAGTTATGTGCAGCACATCTGTTAGCAAAATTAATGAAAAAAGTAAATGAGTCAATTTCAAACACAATCTCCTTATATGCGTGGAGTGACTCTACAATTGCGTTAGCTTGGATAAAAAACAGTTCAAATAAGAACAAATTCATAAGAAAAAGAACTGAGGAAATCAAAACTATCAACTTAAATTGGGATCATATAAGATCAGAAGATAATCCAGCTTCGAAAGCTGATTTTGACGTTAAACATCCAATAATATTAGACAAAAGTCACATGACTTCTCTTTTAATAAAACAAGCACATAAAGAAACATTGCATGGAGGAATTAACCTTATGAGAAATCATATTCAAAGAAAATACTGGATATTCGGGTTAAGGAATTCCTTAAAGAAATATCTAAAAGAATGTGTTAGGTGCACTAGATACAGGCAACAAACAATAGAGCAAATAATGGGAAATCTTCCAAAATATAGAATAACAGAATCTCTCCCGTTTTTAAATACAGGAGTAGACTATGCAGGACCATACAATATTAAATGCTCGAAAACTCGCGGACAGAAAACATATAAAGGCTATATAGCAGTATTCGTATGTATGGTCACAAAAGCAATTCACTTAGGAGTAGTTAGTGATTTAACATCAGATGCGTTTTTAGCTGCATTACGAAGATTTATAGCAAGACGAGGCAAATGTGCTCACATATACTCTGACAATGCAACAAATTTCGTAGGTGCGTCAAGAAAGCTAGATCAAGATTTCGTAAAAGCGATTCAAAATAACGATGTAATTGCCCCAATACTTGAAAATGAAAAAATCCAATGGCATTTTATCCCGCCGGCAGGACCTCACTTCGGAGGTATTTGGGAGGCCGGAGTTAAATCTGTGAAATATCACTTAAAAGAGTAATAGGTGACAACAATTTAACATACGAAGAAATGTCAACATTATTGTGTCAAATAGAAGCAGTATTAAATTCACGACCTTTGTATACATACGGAGAAGACATTGACGACAATGAAGTGTTGACACCAGGGCATTTTTTAATTGGAAGACCAACTTTAAACAGCATAGAATCAGAAACACAGCATAAAATAGGCAATTTGGATAGATGGAAATTGATTCAGAGAATGAAAAAAGAGTTTTGGTCAAAATGGAAAGAAGATTATTTATTTACTCTCCAACAAAGAAGTAAGTGGAAAAAAGAGACACGGGATATACAAAAAGGACAGATAGTAATAATGAAAGACGAAAACTGTCATCCAGCAAGATGGCCCTTGGGTAAAGTAGAAGAAGTTCATAAGGGCAACGACAATAAAGTTAGGGTAGTAAAAGAAAAGTTACAGAATGGCTTCTCCACAAGACCAATAACAAAAGTGTGCCCGCTTATTGGCATACAGACACACGACGAAAATGAGAATTGTGTGTAAGAAGCTCTATGAGTTCGAGGATCAGTGCAATCTGATCTTAAACAACACACAAAAACAAATTTCAGATTAAGAAGAAAATAATGAACTATTCACAACCAAAAAACCAATAAGAAAAAGGCGATCCCCATTAAATTTTATGGGCTCGTTATATCACATTTTGTTTGGTATAATGGATGCCGAAAATAGGGAAATGATGGAGGTAAGCATGAAAGGATTACTCCAAAATCAGTACAACTTAAAGGCATTAGAGAAAAAACAAACGTCAGTAATAGACTCGACAACAAATATAATAAAGAAGACCACAGAGGATATAAATAGAAACTTTGGGAGAATGAATGATCGAATAGAGAACATGACGGAACTTCTCAAGAAAAGTTATTATGTTTATAAGGAATCCATTAGCTTCTTCTTATTAACCAAAGAACTTAGTACTTTAATTGATGAGTGTGACAAAATACAAGCAAGTGTAATAGGATTACTAATTGACATTAATCATGGGCGATTGAATCCAAACATTTTAAAACCAAGACAATTAAGGGACGAGATCTTAAAAATAAAAGATAGACTATCCGAAAAATTAGTACTACCAGGAAAAAGAACTAAGACTGAAATTAAGGAGATTTACACACTGCTGAAGGCAAAAGGAGTTTTTATAGAAAATAAACTTGTCGTATATGCCAAAATACCATTGTTCAGCAGGCATCCATCTCAACTCTTTAGAATTATACCAGTACCAGTAAAGCGAGATGGGCATTTGCTAATGATACAGTTAAACTCAGAGTTTTTAGTATACAATTTTGAAATGGATTCGTACCATCTTATGAAAGAATCCACATTAAATAAATGCCAAAAATGGCAAACAAACAAACGAGTGTGTGAAGGGAATTGGCCTTGGAACAGTGCCAGTGATAATACCTGCGAAACATCACCTTTCAAACCAAACAGACCATCAACTTGCATTTATAAATCCATTATAAGATCCAAAACATACTGGGTAGAATTAGAAGGCAGGAGCACGTGGCTTTTTAAGAACCTGCGTAATACGACTGCTAGGATACAATGTGAGAAAACACCCCCAGAAATAGTAAACTTGCCAGAACAAGGAATATTATCTATTAGATCTGACTGTACAGCTAGAACAGAAGATAAATTATTAGTTGCTCACCATAAAATACAATCAGAAAGGCAAGAAACCATTATTCCTTCTTACGTAGGAGAAATAAATGAAATACCAAAAATTATGTGGGATCCAATAGCAGCAACCAATATTAGTACTTCAGAGGAATTGAATAGGTTACTAGGCAAAGTCCAACAATTAAAAGACCATCACTTAGAATTAAATGGGTTAAACTTTCATCACGTGTCTGGACATGCTTCGTTAATGGTTGTATTAGTTTTGGTGGTAATATTGATTATATATGTAATAAGAAAAATAACTGTAACGAATAAACTACGGGCCATCACCTTTGTTGGCCCGCCGCAGAATGTTCACGCATGAACACTTGACACCAAGTCTCAATAGAGTCTTGGTAAAATATACAAAACTGCACTTTAACCCTGCTGCAGCAAGATCTAAAAATATAAATAAAAACATAACAAAAGATAAGGTCACCAAAGATTGTGGAAAGACCTACACTAATGTTTTAAATAGAAAATAACCTAAACAATAATGATTCAACTATCTGCTGGCGATAATGTGCCACCGCAGACCTACTCTAAGACATCTTGATAGTATATAAGGACTAGGATT
Source organism: Scaptomyza montana (assembly GCA_018904305.1). Taxonomy (NCBI): domain Eukaryota; kingdom Metazoa; phylum Arthropoda; class Insecta; order Diptera; family Drosophilidae; genus Scaptomyza; species Scaptomyza montana. The sequence goes on along the minus strand of JAEIGR010000129.1, from coordinate 74,443 downwards.
TGTAAGAATAAAATCAGTATCTTAACAGAACTCAACAGAAACACTAGTTTCAATGCGCGACAGCGCTATTTTTTTCAGAAGGCTTTCTTTGCGCACAGGCCCTTTTGAATGAAATACTTCTTGCAATTTGACCAGCAATCTTTTGATGTCACACAATTCTCTATTATGGCCAGCTCTTATGGACTTACTGACAACAAAATATCTGCACGCGCTTTTTCGTCTTGGTTTTCCCAAGCGAGTTTTGCTGCAGTTTCATCAGGACAAATTTTTGTGCCTTCGACGTATTTCCATAATTCGTTTTTCACAAGAACTGCACGCATTTGCAACTTCCACGTATCATAATTGTTCGCGTTTAGCGGCTCAATTCTGATATGTCCATTAGCCATTTTTCACGGCTTTCTAATTAAACCCTCTTTATAATTGTTTTCAACAAGTATCTTGGGGCTGGTGCTGGGCCCATAACCTATTGGGTTTTTAAGTTTTATTCGTTGCTTACAAAACGTGTACGTCTACTCACCCGAAGAGTATTTTTAGAAGTAAGTAACATAAAGGAATTCAATATAGCAGTGTACATCTAAACTTAGTGCTGCCAAATCGCTACTTTGTGTTTGTGCAATGTTTACAACGGAATAGAACGCTATATATAACAGAATGGCATTGCCTAATTTGCACCAACCATACCTAGCTCTTAAGTGCAAGCGTTGTATGTTAGAGCTCGGTGTATGTTGCTTAGAGGAATAACTGTAATGCTCTTTCCAACATTATGTTTTTGCATACAATGGTAAGAGAATTGGTTATGCATTTTAGTTCATATTTAATGTGAACAAAGAAAGTTAATTTTCGTTTCAGTGAATTTGTTATACTCGATACCGAAGGTAAAGAGTATATTGGTTTTGTGCAATGTCCGTCATGGTGTCCGTCCGTCTGTCCGTCCGTATGTTCGCAACTTTTTTCCACACCCTTCAAGCTAGAGACTTGAAACTTTCCAATTCTCTTTATCTATGGGATAGTAAATTAAAGTGTCAAGATGGGGGTTCTACGATAACTGGGGGGCTGGCAAATCGATAAATTCGATAACTCAAAACCGATAAATCCACATATTTCGCACATCCTTATAGCTATAAGTACCAAATTTGGTAAGAAGATAGCTATTACCAACCCCCAAAAAACTGCATCAAAACTTGGAGCCACGCCCCCCCATTCCGCCCCCAGCTCCACCGCAATTTGAAATCAGAAATGGCTATATCTCCCACAGTTTTTGAGCTATAGCCACAAAATGTAGTGCCAAGAAAGGTGATGATGACCCCCCAAAAACTGCATCAAAAGTTTGGATGCCACGCCCACTAATAATGCCCTAGCCGCCCCCATCCACCCCAACGCTTCGTCAAAAACGGGAGTGCGTGTATCTTCCAGAGTTGAGGAGCTAGAGCCTCCAAACTTGGTAGGAAGATAGCTGGTAACGACCCCCAAAAATCTGCATCAAAGTTTTGGAGCCACACCCACCCATTCCGCCCCCAGCCCCCCCGCAATTTAAAATCAGAAATGGCTATATCTGCCACAGTTTTTGAGCTAGAGCCACCAAATTTAGTGCCAAGATAGGTGATGATGACCCCCAAAAAACTGCATCAAAAGTTTGGATCCACGCCCACCGACACTGCCCTAGCCGCCCCCATCCACCCCAACGCTTCGTCAAAAACGGGAATGCGTGTATCTTCGAGAGTAGTGGAGCTAGAACCACCAAATTTGGTAGGAAGATAGCTGGCAACGACCCCCAAAAATCGGCATCAAAGTTTTGGAGCCACGCCCACCCAAGTCGCCCCCCTGTCCACACCTTTTACAAACTTTTAGCTAGAGTCACCAAATTTGGTATGAAGATAGCAATTAACATTCCACAAAGATCTGCAGCAAAAATTTGGATGCCACGCCCACCCATACCACCCCCAGCCCCCCTTTCCCCATTTTTTACAAATTTCGAGCTAGAGTCACCAAATTTGGTATGAAGATAGCAATTGACATTCCACAAAGATGTGCATCACATATCTGGATGCCACGCCCACCCATACCGCCTCCAGCCCCCCTTTCCCAACAAACTTACAAACTTTGAGCTAAAGTCATCAAATTTGTAAGGAGGATAGCTTGTGGCATCCCCATCTGCATCGGAAAATTTTTTTTAGCAGTGTACACCGCTGCCGCATCCGTACCCCTCAGCAGTCAGGCCTCTTTTTACCGGATTTAATACTGGTATCGAGTATGCCGCAGTCGGTTGCGTCCGACTGCAACGTTTCCACTTGTTTAATATTGTTTAAATTAAAGATAATAATAAAATCGAAAGTTACTTTTTGAATCAGTGAGTTTTTCAATATTCTGTTTTTCGTATTATATATATATTTATATATATATTACTAGGGGTCCCCCCTGCTCGCTTCGCTCGCCAACCCCCACGCGCTGCGCGCTCGATTTTCGAATGCAAGCAATTATAACGTTTGAAAATAACCGTGTGTTGAAGCCCCTGTGTATTCACTTGCACATCTGATGAAATCCTACATTTCCGTTTATACGACATAGTAAGTGCCCCGCTTACTTCGCTGCGCAGATAGTTTATATTATTTTAGCAATAAAAGATAGATGTAAAATAAATAAATTCGAAAATATTTAACAACAAATTAAAGCAAAGTATTTAATATTCTCTTTTCCACGCCACCATTGAGGTAGAGAATCAGGTGCGTAATTTTTTATTGTGGTTTCCCCAGTAGGCCTTATCCACTTGTTGAATTTAATTTGCAATTATTAACAACTGTTAAGAGCTTCTTGATAAACGACATTGGTTGTTTTTCCGTCAGGTGCTAATACAACTAAACTTTTTGGTGAACTGACTCTTGAGCAGGCTACAAATCTAAATCTAGTCCGGCTAATTTGAGAGTTTGTCCCTGTGAGTTTATTCAAGTTGCGAATCAACATTACAGGTGAACCAATCTTTAAAGTTAATTTATGTTGAGGCAGGCCAGTCGGATTTAATAAATTAAGAAACTCGACGGGGTAATGAACTGCAATTTCGACTTCAGTCACAGAATCAATAGAGTTATGTGTCATTTCTTCACTTTGAAATGATTTTAATAAAAACTCGTTTATTTCCAATGCATTGTCATTTCTCGCAGTCAAAATAGCACGTTCTGAAAACCATTCGAGTGATTTTTCAGAGATATTTGTAATATCCGGAAATATTTTGAGAGTTAGTTCTTCAATACTTTTCACAACATGACACAAAGTTGATGGTAAAGTTATTTTTGGGTTGGAAATAATCCATTTCCTATTTGAAGAAGCATTTCTGCAAATTCACCAGCTATGCTATCACCTTTTAAGTGCACTCGCATATTTTTTGTTAATGCAATTTTCTGTATTTTGGGCCACAAAATTGAAGACTTTAAGCACGCATTTATTTCATCTGCTCTTGTTCCTCTGGGGATCACTGGAAGAGTTTGTCGAAAATCACCAGCTAACAGAACAGTTATGCCACCCATTAGGTATTCACTATCTCGAATGTCTTTCAAAGATCGATCTACAGCTTCAAAAGCACCTTTATGGGCCATAGTACACTCATCCCAAACAATAAGCTTGCAATCTTTGAGCACAGCAGCCATATTAGATTGCTTTGAAATTGAGCAATGTGGTGTTTCTAAATGAAACAAATTAAATGGAATCTTAAGAGTAGAATGCGCTGTGCGACCACCATTTAGTAAAGTGGCTGCGATACCGGAAGAAGCAACGGCCAATGCAATGTTTTTACTTTGCCGTACCTTTGCCAATAATAAATTTAAAAGAAACGTTTTACCTGACAAACCAGGTGCATCAAAAAAATAGATTTCTCCTTTTTCTGCATCAACGCTATGCAGTAACTTTTCGTATACTTGTTTTTGCTCAGCAGTAAGGAGTAGCTCATTATTAACAACAAAATTATCGCAATTTTCATAATTTGTTTCTCTATGATATTCATTATTTTGAACAATTTCCTCGGATCTGATTGGTAGTGGAAGTCCATAGTTAGTCAAGTTTTGACCACCAATTGACAGTACTATATCTTCAATGTACAAAAGACATTTATTAAATACATTATTCAGAATACTTTGATCAATATTTCTGTCTTGTGAAATATGAAAGACTCTTAAAATATCTTCTGAGAAACTCTCTTTATAAATATTCCAAAGTTTAAGAGCATCCGAAATTTGACAAAATACTAACATTATTGCAAAAAGTTCCGTCAGTTTTGTAGGATTTTGACATATGACAGCTTCGGCTATAGTTGAATCCCAGTGCTTATCATCTTCTAGTAATCCTAGAGCTTTACACGCCAATTGAAATGATGCGTATGCTATACCATTAACGGTTTTTAAATTTGAAAATGAAGTTGGCCCTCTTACAAAATGTAGTAAAAGTCTTAAATAAAAACATTCTGTATTATTGGGATGAATAGAGAGTTTACACTATTCCCAAAGCTGAATCTCTTTTAACTCCAGGAAAATTTGGCACATCATGCCATCGTTTTCTTCTTTGAAATTCTTTATTGTTCCATGTAAAATACGATGGAACTTCACAATATAGAAGCGTTCTTGCAAACTCATCACGTGTGCATAGCTCAAAGAAGGCTAGCAAAGTGGTTTTGGGTGTAATGCTTAATCTGTCAAGTAATTGTTGCGGATTATTGGGGTTAAAATATATTCGTTGACCATTTTCTAAATGAACAGCTAAGTGTGTAATAGCCGGAAAACGTTCATGTATGGGAAATGCAAAGATTCTCCATACCGCTTCTGAGCTACTTATATAACGGCCACTTTCGTACATATTAATTTCATTACGTTGGTCTTCAAGAGTAAATGATGCTTGATCACTGCCCTTGTTAACATATTTACAGATGTATTTAATAGACTTTACAGAACTACAATACTCAACATTTATGTGAGCTTCAAATGTTCTCAAAAGTACACAGTTGTAAGGCACAACCCAACGATTATCTATGCAATTACCATTTATATTAATTGCATTACCTCCATCTTTTATCGCTCTTCTACGATATAGAGGGTAACTATCTTTTCCAGTCACAGTTTCTTTAAGTAATTGTCGAGGAAACCTTTTGGTACATTTTCCATTTTTCATGCATGGCGATTTATTATTAAATGCACCGCAAGGACCATGAATCATATTTGACTTAACAATGTTAAATAACACAGGATCCTCATCTGCGTTTGGTATTTTGGCACAGATAATCTTATCGATTTTATCTGGTCTTATTTTATTTTCTAACCAAAGTAAAATATGAATATGTGGTAAGCCCCGCTTTTGCCATTCCACAGAGTACATGAAACATTGCACGCTTCCAAACAAAGAACCTTTTATCAATAGTGACATTAAAGCTTTAACTTTTAAATGAAAAACTCGAGCTATAATATCGTGACGATCATGTGGCTTTTGACCCGGTATCAAAACACTTTTGATGTCATTCCATTGTGGATTGCAGGTGAATGTTATGAAAAGATCTGTTCACCCATAATGGCGAACATATGTCATAGCATCTTGAGTCTTTTCATGCATATATCGTGCAGAGCTTGTAAAAGAAGATGGTTAAATTACCATCTGACCAAGTTGAGTTGCTTCAACATCTTGTTGGCCTATTGCATCTTGTAGATGTATATAGCTATCTGCTCTGAGTTTCGCTTGATTGTAGCGAATTTAATTTAACCTGTCTGTTTCAATTTTATTGACTATTAAGGGAACGACAATAAATAAAATGATTTATCTCGGATTGACGAATCATTATTTTATAGCTGTAAAAGCTTAACGCAGATATAATTTTTTTTAGATCCTCCCTTTTTAATAATGGATTCCATTGTGGTATATCCACTGAATAATAATATTGCGCTTTTCAAATTGCTGACCAACAATAACAATAGCTACTTCACTTAATAGAGGTGCATTGTAAAGCCCTTTGTGTGCACCAGCGGGTGTTCGATCAGCATGTATAACCAATTTATAATCTTTAGTACTTGTTTGTATTTTATTGAGAGCCATTTTTAGATCTTTTACATAACGATTATGATGATGAAACATTTATTGAAGATCCTTTACTACGCTTAAATCAGCATTTGAAATATTTTTGCAACGCAGTTGAGCTTCCTTTTCATCATCACCAACAAAATAAATTTGAAGAAACTGCATTTCTTCATTTGGCAAAGGTCGGACACTACCAATTAAGTGATACACTTGTCCTTGGATGTTAAAGGTTGACCAACTTTCATTTATAATTTTTGTACTTCCAAAAGAATTCATTTGAAAGCATACTTTCTTTCACGATCAAAGAAATTATCATGCTTGGGATGTCCACAAATTATTAAGCTTTTAAGTGGATCAGGCAAACTTTCATTTTGGGAAAGCTTAATTTTTTTTGCCATGTAACAGATACCCAGGGAACATTTTTCCATTTTAAAGCATTACAATGTTTGCATATAAAATTCATACTACCAAGTTGAGTAATTTTATCTGACTTATAAGCTATTTCAAAATCATAGTTTAGGCCAGACATGGCTTTAACACTCCATGCAAACGCCTTTCTTGACGTGCATTAGGATAATTAGCCTGATGTCGTCTCACTGCATCTCTATTAGCTTGAGGATTATCAGCCTGATGTCTTCTCTTTGCAGCTTTATGAGCTTCTGGATTATTAACCTGATATCTTTTTGATGCTTTTATGTGCTTACCCTTATTTTTTCAAGATATTTTTCAACTATATGTTTTCGTACCGTTTGTGTTGTTTTGTCGGTGAACCGACTACGTCTTTTAACGGGATTTTTAACATTTTCAGTTATACATTCACTTGACGTATCGGTATCTTGGGTTAATACTTCCTCTAAAGGCCTGTACGCAGACGCCAGTACAGCTCCCGTACAGCAAAAACTTCATATAAAAAAAATGGTCCCGTACAGCTTCAGTACAGTACGTACATTTAAGGTCTGCAGTTCTGTTAGCTACTGCTGGTACGGTAGTTTTGAACAATGAAAATGTTAAAATGTTATGTTAAAATGCTACGGACAGTAAATAGCTTTCAGCAGCTATTTACGGTTGTAAAAAATGCAACAACATGTCGGGCAAGAGCCGGCTTATAAATTTTTCAGATAATATTAACAAAGTTGACCTAATTCAGGCTCCAATAGAGCCATACTTATTGTTTTGGCAGTCAATGCTGCACAAGAAGTAATGAATAAAAATATATTTATTAATTAATAAGATACAATTTAAATAACATATAAACTGGATTGTACTGCCACTGATCTATTGCAGGGTATAGATTATTAAGGTGAATTTGCTTTGAGTCTTTTGAGTGGTTTCAGTCATGTTTAGCATAATCTTTGGTAATCTCAGCTCTGCCCATCAAATATGGGTTCACTAAAATGCAACCGCCAGAAGCAGGGCTGTACTCAAACACAAAAGTAGCGCGCGAATCATTATTTTGAAATCAAGTGCACAAAATACAGTTGCATTTCCGATTTATTTACAAAAAAAATTTGCCTACCGCCACAATATGTGAATTTTTCAACACTTGTCGTTACAGCCGTAAAACTCATGTATACTGTACGGGAGCTGTACGGGGCTCATGCGTACAGGCCTTAAAGGAATATAAACATCAAAATGTCCATTCATTAATTCGCCGGTAAAACGCAATTTTTTCACAGGATGCATATCATTTCCTAATGATAGATATAAGTTTCCATTTAGAAAGACTTGAAAATTTACAGCATAAATTTCTGCTGCTGCTTGAAGCTCACATGCAGTACCATAAGTATATGAATTTGACATAGTGCACTCATATTGTTCAGAAGAGCTATAACACTCTCCATTTATGTTCATGCTGAAGCAAGCAAAAGTTTCCCAGTTGGTAACGACATGGGTTACAATATGTTGGCGTATGGTGTCATGGAAGCCTTGCCTACCATATAAAAGGTAGGAAATAGATCTAAAAAGGCAGGCTCCATCACCAAATATGCGAACAACTGAATGCGGCACCAAAACACCACTTATATCTAAAGTTTGAATAGACATCTTTTAATTTGGCTGTGAGACAATTGACTTCACTGTAAAACGATTGTTACAACGTTACAGTGTCTATAGGTAAGTATAAAATTCAATAAAATTGAATATGACAACTTATATTATTTTAATAGAATATTCAGACTGCTTAGTTTTATTTGATTTTTAAATGCACTTAAGCAGCGTCTATATAACTATTATATAATATGCAAAATAGAAGACAACTATGTATAATGTTGCTTCAATAATTAAGTCTAAAATCGACTTTTTTATTTTTAAAAAAAAAAACAACAAAACAAATTAACAACTTAATTTAAAGTAAGTATTATAAATAAATAAATACTTCAAAATAAGTCAAAAATTGACTTCACTGAACAACGTTACAGCGTCTATACAAAGTATAGAGTTCAATAAAACTGAATATGCCAAATTATATTATTTTAATAGAATATTCAGACTGCTTAGTTTTATTTGATTTTTAAATGCACTTAAGCAGCGTCTATATAACTATTATATAATATGCAAAATAAAAGACAACTATATATAATGTTGCTTCAATTATTAAGTCTAAAATCGACTTATTTTTCTTGTGTTTAAAAAACCACAAAAGAAATTAAAATACGTTGATCGTTAATGTTTTAAATTAAATATTTTTTATAACTTATCATTAAAATACGTATTTTATTTGAATTGTATATAAATAATACGAAAATCAGAAAAATAAATAACTCACTGATCCAAAAAGTAACTTTCGATGTTATCCTTTAATACAAACTATATTTAAAAATGAACTGAAACGAAATTAAAATACGTTGATCGTTATTTTAATATTTAAATAATAGCAATTAAATTTTATTATAACTTATCATAAAATACGGATTTTAAATGAACTAATCTATATATATAAAAGAGTTTGTCCTAAGTGATTGTTGACATTGCCACAGCCTAAACGAAAAGAGCTAGAAGGCTGAAATTTTCACACAATTTTCAATGCAGGTAGGAGGTGTCCAAATGAAGGGAATTTTTATTTGGACAACTCCTTCAAGTACCTCCCATACGATTTGGAGCACTTTTTACCCATTTTAAAAAACAAATTACAATTACAACAAGTACCCATTCCACTACTGTCGCCTGATTGTCGCACAAGCTGATAGTTTGATCGCGAGCGAGAATACAAAAACCAAACAAATGCGCAGTGACGCCTTCGCGTCGCACAAGCAAAGTCATAAAAAAAAGGTTCAAACACTTGCAAAATAGAAACGGATTTCCGCTTCTTAATGAATAAGTGCATACACAATTAAGTGAACAATGCGCTTGAAAATAATTTTCATAATTTTATGTACATGTATCACTTCGCACAGTGCACATTTTTATACTCTATACCGAAGGCAAAGAGTATATTGAGTTTGTGCAATGTCCGTCATGGTGTCCGTCCGTCTGTCCGTCTGTATGTTCGCAACTTTTTTCCACACCCTTCAAGCTAGAGACTTGAAACTTTCCAATTCTCTTTATCTATGGGATAGTAAATTAAAGTGTCAAGATGGGGGTTCTACGATAACTGGGGGGCTGGCAAATCGATAAATTCGATAACACAAAACCGATAAATCCACATATTTCGCACATCCTTACAGCTAGAACTACCAAATTTGGTAAGAAGATAGCTACTAGCAACCCCCAAAAAACTGCATCAAAAATTTTGGAGCAACGCCCTCCATTCCGCCCCCAGCCCCCCGCATTTTGAAATCAGAAAAGCCTATATCTCCCACAGTTTTTGAGCTATAGCCACCAAATTTGGTGCCAAGATAGGTGATGATAACCCCCCAAAAACTGCATCAAAAGATTGGATGACAAGCCCACCAATACCGCCCTAGCCACCCCCATGTGCCCCAACGCTTCGTCAAAAACGGGAATGCGCGTATCTTCGAGAGTAGTGGAGCTAGAGCCTCCAAATTTGGTGAGAAGATAGCTGGAAACCACCCCCAAAAATCTGCATCAAAGTTTTGGAGCCACGCCCACCCATTCCACCCCCGGCCCACCACATTTTGAAATCAGAATTAGCTATATCTCCCACAGTTTTTGAGCTATAGCCACCAAATTTGGTGCCAAGATAGGTGATGATGACCCCCCAAAAACTGCATCAAAAGTTTGGATGCCACGCCCACCAATACTGCCCTAGCCGCCCCCAACCACCCCAACGCTTCGTCAAAAACGGGAATGCGTGTATCTTCGAGAGTTGTGATGCTAGAGCCACCAAATTTGGAAGGAAAATAACTGGCAACGCCCCCAAAAATCTGCATCAAAATTTTGGAGCCACGGCCACCCATTCCGCCCCCAACTCCCCCGCATTTTGAAATCAGAAATGGCTATATCTCCCACAGTTTTTAAGCTATAGCCACCAAATTTGGTGCCAAGGTAGGTGATGATGACCCCCCAAAAACTGCTTCAAAAGTTTGGATGCCACGCCCCCCAATACTGCCCTAGCCGCCCCACCCACCCCAACGCTTCGACAAAAACGGGAATGCGTGTATCTTCGAGAGTAGTGGAGCTAGAACCACCAAATTTGGTAGGAAGATAGCTGGCAACGACCCCCAAAAATCGGCATCAAAGTTTTGGAGCCACGCCTTCCATTTCGCCCCCCTTTCCCACCTTTTACAAACTTTGAGCTAGAGTCACCAAATTTGGTATGAAGATAGCAATTGACATTCCACAAAGATCTGCATCAAAAATTTGGATGCCTCTACCACCCATACCGCCCCCAGCCCCCTTTCCCCACTTTTACAAATTTTGAGCTAGAGTCACCAAATTTGGTATGAAAATAGCAATTGACATTCCACAAAGATCTGCATAAAAAATTTGGATGCCATGCCCACCCATACCACCCCCAGCTCCCCGTCCCCACTTTTTACAAACTTCGAGCTAGGGTCATTAAATTTGGTATGAAGATAGCAATTGACATTCCATAAACATCTGCATCAAAAATTTGGATGCCACGTCCACCCATACCACCCCCAGCCCCCTTTCCCCATTTTTTACAAATTTCGAGCTAGAGTCAACAAATTTGGTATGAAGATAGCAATTGACATTTCACAAAGATCTGCATCAAAAATTTTGATGCCACAACTACCCATACCGCCCCCAGCCCCCCTTTCCACACCTTTTACAAAGTTTGAGCTAGTCACCAAATTTGCAACGAAGACAGCTTGTGGCATCCCCATCTGCATAGGAAAATCTTTAAGGCAGCGTACACCCATGCCGCATCCGTACCCCTCTGCAATCAGGCCTCTTTTTACCGGTTTAATACTGGTATCGAGTATTCCGCAGTCGGTTGCGTCCGACTGCAAGGTTTCCACTTGTTTTTTTCAAATTTGTGTGCCTTTGACAATTGATTTACGACCCAAGTAGCGTTTGTTGTTGTTGTAAGTGTTGTTGTTGGGCCCGCACTGCTACTTTTTGTTGGTGTCATTGATTTAAAAAAAAAACAACAACAACATAACAAAACTTGGTGCGTCTAGAAAAATTTCCCACACCAAAATATGTTAAGTGGGTGGATTCGCCTGCTTGCTGCTTATATAACTTAGACAAAACGTGACACACTAACATTATTGATAAATTATTCATATACAATTTCGAACAAGCAAAGGGCGTTCACATAATAATAATCAGATAATTTTAAATCTCGCTCCGATCATGCTCCTTTGTTGTTGCTCATTTACGTTCACTTTCTATTTTATGTGCGCGCTTTGCATGTCAATCATAAAGTTTAGTAGTAGGGAACTGGTAGCTCTAACTCAATTTATGACTTTTTATTTTTGACAGTTTTATTACCCCCCATCAAATTTTATGACCCTTTTTTTGACAGTTTTATTACCCCCCAATTCTATAATTTATGACCCTTTTTTCCCATGATCGTGCCCGCTTTAATTAGACTAGGTATTAAGGACAAAGGCATGACATTCCTAGGCCGCATTGTTATGGTTGCGAGAATCAGTGATCATAGAATCTGGTGTCAAGTGTACATCTGTTTGCACGTGCGTTGTCTTTTACCCCCTGCAAGCAAGCCACGACATGCATTGTTATTGTCAAGAGCAAAATCAACAACAGCATCCTTGAGAATCAGTGAGCATAGGATCGGGTGTCAAGTGTGCTCCTGTTTTAAGTGCTTTGCCTTGAACACGTGCAACCAAGCCACAAGGGATCGGGTGTCAAGTTGTGAAAATCAGTGTTCACACTATCAGTTTTGGCTATGTAACCAATTTGTATTACAGTCAAGTGTGCTCCTGTTTGACAAGCAAGCCATAAACATTGATCTTTATGGTTGTGATAATGACAGGATCAGTTTAAGCTATTTAACCATTTAGTGCTAGAGTCAAGCGTGCTTCAGTTTTAAATACGTTGCTCTGCACACGTGCATTGTAATTGTCAACAACATCAACTACAACCTTCGTGGGGGTTATGTGTGCAAGGATGGGAATTTTCTGTCGCAGCAGCAGCAGCAAGATCAACACATTGTTTTTAAACAAGAGTATTGATTCTTGTAGATTAAGATTATAAAGAGTTAGAGGGAGAAAGTGATAGAGGGAGAAGGTGAAAGAGGGGGAGTGTTAGAGGGAGAAGGTGTTAGAGGGAGAAAGTGATAGAGGGAGAAAGTGTTGGAGAGAGAAGGTGTTAGAAGGAGAAAATGTTAGAGGGGAAAGTGATCCTTCTTGTACTAATTTAATAAGCCACGCCCCTTATACTATTTTATACATGAGCGTCTATGAAACGCAGATGGGAATGTTAATTGTTTTGCCCCTTCATCCTTAAGATGAATGCTTAGCGCCATCCTTTTCTAAACTCTGTTTTGATTATTAGTCAAGTGCTAGGAAATCTTATATCCTGCATTGACTGCAAAACGAATATAAGAGCTAGTTTTGGTTAAGTAAACAATCAGTAGCTCTCAAAAATTACAAGTGTAACTGTTAAAATTTTTCTTTCGTGTTTGAAAACGTTTGTGCTATTAAAATAAAAATTAAAATGTCTGGAAACACAAACAACAACGTTGTCTACACCACCGCCGCAGCGAACGACTTAGCCGAGATTTTCGGCACCGAAACGAGACCCCACACTCCACGATCGCAAACAACTACCGCCACCTCCACGATCACTAACAAAGCCACCACCCTCATGAAGATGTTTAGCGCCACCTTCCCCAACACAACCTTCAACACCACATACGTCAACACACCCAGCAACACCACCTACATCAACACACTCATCACCACCACCTACACCAACGCACCTTTCACCACCACATACAACAACACAGCCTACACCACAACCTACAACAATACAACCTACGACGCCAACACCATCGCCACCACTCCCAATGCGATGACAAAGTGGTGCAACACATTTCAGGTTAATGTACTTTTATCAAAGTGGAATGGACATTTAAGATCCAGTACACATAAAATGCGCGTTTTCATACCCCTAAATAGTGCTGTTAAGCAGATTTCAGGAGGATTTAAAAACCGCATTATTACTCAGCATTTGAGAATAGGCGTGAGGAAATTCTTGATCCCCACGAATTCCTCACTGATGCCACATCGGAGCTTATTCCAATAATTACCAATCTTTTGTCTTTACACACATCGTGTAAGATAAACTTTGAGTTATTTGCGGAATACATTAAATTCCATCAAGACGAGATGGTGATGCAAGTCAAGTCGCATCAAACGCCGATGTGCGTTCTAACTGCTGGGAGAAATATAGAAGAAGTCTATAATCAGCATGCTGAACTCATCCGTCAAAAAATGGATGAGTTCCAGGAAAGGGACAGCGGATGGACTATGTCCCAAATAATAAGATTGGAGTGTAATGTTAATAAATACACTCCTTTAAAAGTTTCAAATTATATTGAAACTCCAAAGGTGTTGAGAGTGAAAAAGGCGATTGTGAATGTGCAAAACAGGGATGAATATTGTTTTAAATGGGCTTTAATATCAGCCTTTAAAGCATTAGACAAAAATACTGAGAGGTGTTCGAGCTACGAAATCAATATTAACCCTCTAAGACTACTTTCTAAAATACTTAAACAAATGTTGTCGAATAATTTTTTTTAAGTAATATTGTTGTCACTGAGTTCAAAAATGACTTCAGAAATTGTGTAGAAGCTTTCGTTTACCTGTAAGGTGAGAAAGAATGAATAAGTGCCTCAAGGCACTTTTTGGGACTTCAAGCGAAAAAAATTCGTTATTGCGTAACTGAGAAAGAAATTATGTTTTATTGTGATACTCGTAAAAACTATTTTTGTTAGCTGTGCAGCATAAGTGCAAATTACATTTTGAGCATATACACTGAGTTTGTGAAGTTTTGCAGTGTTTGCACTACTTTCGCCCACTATCTCGACCCAACCAACGAGGGAAATGATTAAGCTGGTCATTCCGCAAATCTGAAATGGGATGTTTACATTTTTCACCACGCTTTAAAGCTGGTTGGAAGGGTTGGTGAGATAATGGAGATCGACCCGGTGAAGGTCGCTGACAGGATGGAGACCGCGTTGTCCATTGAGCACTGCGTGGGCGACCTTGCATTTGCTTGTTTTTAAGTGCTACCAATCCAGCTGCAATCGCTTCCCGAAATTCGGGGAGTTCGAGCGTCTTGCTCGCTTTTCCAGTTTCCTGTTTTTCTTTGAATATACGCTTATATAAAATATAAGCGTTTGTTGCTGCCATATCAATGCAATGATAAAATATTCGAGTGGCGCAATCCTGAGTTTTGGCTCTAATGTGGTAACGGCCCATGAGTCCATCCATTAGATCTACGCCGCCCATATGGGCGTTGTATTCGCGAATAACTTGCGGACAATCAATGTCTAAGTACTGCTTAGATTTTCTTTCGTATCTAGCAATCTTTGATACTCCATCATGCGAACTGTTCGTTATAAATGGCTTGACTCCAACATAGGTGGACAGCAAGCGGACGGCTTTGTTGTCTTTCCACAACACATTGCTTACTTGGACACCATAAGATGTGCCCACATACTCATCCGAAAATCCTCTAGTCTCCTTTTTAATGGAATTATCATTGGGCAGCTTACAATTCGGTATACGATTTTCACGCACAGTGCCAAGGCTATAAATACCTCTGGCACGCAGATAGACCATCAAAGGTAATGACGTGTAAAAATTGTCGAAATAAATTATGTGGTGCTTGAAAGTATTTACCGTATTTGTTAAACGTACAACAATGTAAGCCGCAGCACCAAGATCTGGGTGACCAGGCAGGATTACATTATCACCTGCGCCAGTGTAGACCTCAAAGCGGTAAGCGTATCCAAAAGAATCGCACAGTACGAATAACTTTATACCCCATTTGTGGGGCTTATTAGGCATATATTGCCGCAGGTGGTGCTTCATTTTCGTGCTACACATCTGTTCGTCGACACAAAGACGTGCTTGCTTTGGGATGGAGTCAAACCTTTGGTTAAGATAGTCTACAAAGTCACGCATACGGAACAGGGGATCATATCCAGGTTCGCCCTTTTTGATACGTTTGCTTTCGTCACGCATTGAGAAATATTGTTTAATTAGTTCGAATTTGCTTCGTGTCATGCAGTATCGTATGGGATCAAACTCGTTTCTTCCCCAGTAGCTTTTCAAATTCGGGTAACGATATATTGACATATATATCAATATCCCAATGTAATTATACATTTCGTCAATGGTCGTTTTGAATTGATTAGCAATGTTAGCTGTGAAAGCTGCGCGAATAGTCTCCTCCACAATCATATTCATGATATTTGTATCGAAAAAGTAACAAAAGATCTGTAATGGAGTTTCGAGATCCATTATATAAGCTGGCAGCTTTGAGTCTCCCTGAAAGGCTATGTCATTGATATGCATCTGCATCGATTGCTTTCGCCATATAATTTTGATTCGATCTTTCAAAATTGATTCAATGCCTATACAAATAAATAAATAAGTTGAATATCATTTTACGGTTTAGCGCCGCTTACCCAAACCATTGAAGCCACCAGAAGACGGCAAAAGTATAGGTGCTCCATCTTCAAATGATGGCAAGAACGATCGAGTTCTTTTTAATGTTTTCTGAGTAGGCTCCTCCAGCGTAGTTTCAACATTTTCGACAGTGTCCAAGTTAATGTCAAGGGTCAAGTCCACAGCCGAAGCGTCGTTCAGTGCTGCGTTTAGTGCATTTTCCAAATTTAAGTCGTCACCATCCTCGTCACTTGAAACGTTTGACAATTCATCGTCGGAATTGACAGAATCGAACATGTCCAAAAGTTGTTCATCCGTCAAATCCGACAATTTGTAGCGTTTTCGCATTGAATGAGACATTTTTTCTTTTCAAACTCAATTTCTGTGAAGAAAAATTATGCACTAAACAAAACTTGCCATGTAAAAACGCCTTGTCGATGTGAAATATTTTCGGCAAAAAAGTACGCCCACCGGCCCAAGAGTGTCTCAAGGCACTTATCGCTATTTCACTGCTCCAACGCACAACTTTTATAGATTCACAAATGTGAAACTTGATTTTGTTAAGAATAAACATACCTTTAACGGAAAAAAATACAGGTTACTTATACATAAGTCTTAACACTTTAATAAAACCAGCAATCTGCGGCACGTTCCACGTACAATTTTTCGCGCGGAAAAACATATGTTCTGTGCAAGTCAAAGTAAAAGTACCGTTAAAGCTTCAAAAAGCTCTGAAAGCTTTTAAACATATGATTGCCACGATCTTAGGGACCCGCCAAAAGTATTTAGCTTAAATCAAACCCAACCGCTTTTTTTTGAAAGAATATTATGTGATAAGTGTCTTGAGGCACTCTTAAGTGCTAGAGGGTTAATAGCTCAAGAATCGATGTAAGTGATACACTTACATTAGATTTTGAGGAGCTGGAGTTTCCACTTCCACTTTCACAAATTAAAGTGTTCGAAAGACGGAACTCCGCTATCAGTATCAACGTTTTTGGATTCGATGAGGAAAATGGAAAAGTGGTTGGCCCGCTTTATTTAACGGAGGTTGAACGCGAAAAGCATATAAGTTTATTGCTTTTGGAGAGCGATGGAAGGGCTCATTTTGTATGGATTAAGAATTTATCAAGGTAAGATTCATAACTTAAAATAATTTTTGTTAATTTAAAGTACTAATCAATTTTCTTTTATTTTAAACTTTTAGACTGGTTCGCTCACAAGTAACCAGACATGTTAATAGCCTTTTCTTTTGCAACACCTGCCTAAACTTCTCCCACAGCGAGAAGTTATCGATGGAACATCGGATCAATTGCGGCAAGATGGTTTCAACGCTTCCAACAATTGAAAAAGCAAGTCTTCAATTTAAGAATTTTAATCGTAGTTTAGATGTTCCGTTTGTAGTATATGCAGACTTCGAATGCATTCTAGCCCCCCTCAATTCAAAACTGAGTGAGAATGTTACAGCTACATCATTGCATAAGCCTATAGCATTCTCATATTATATTAAGTGCTCCTTTGACCCATCCTTAGATAAGTTTGTTTTAGAAACTGGTAAGGATGCAGGTGTCAAATTTGTCACATCTCTCATCAGAGATGTAAGTGAAATTTACACGACTTACCTCTCTAATATTAAACCTATGACAATGAGTACAGAGGAGGAAACCAGTTTTCAAGATGCAGTAAATTGCCATATCTGCAAGAAAATTCTGGGGACCGACCGAGTACGTGATCATTGCCATTTAACGGGCCAGTATAGGGGTCCAGCCCATAATGTTTGTAATATTAATTTTCAAATTGCACCTTTTGTCCCCGTATTCTTTCATAATTTTTCGCGGTATGACTCCCATCTCTTTGTTAGGGAACTAAACAAAGTGGAGGGTGATATTAAAGTACACCCACTAAATAAGGAGCTGTATATATCACTCTCCAAATTTACATACATTGCGTCCCATAACAAAAATTTAGAAATTCGATTTTTAGACACGTTTCGCTTTATGGCAACCAGCTTAGATGCTTTAAGTAGTAATATAAGTACTGAATGCTTTGAGAGCGTTAAGCGTTTTTATCCCCGTGAGGAAGAGTTTAACTTATTGCGTAGAAAGGGAGTTTTTCCATATGAGTTTTTGGACTCAGAAAGCCGACTGTCCGAAACCTGTCTGCCTCCAAGGGAGAACTTCTTTAATAGTTTAACTAATAAGGAATGCTCGACTGAGGACTATTTACATGCACAGCATGTATGGAATGTTTTCAACTGCCAATCATTAAAAAAACTTTACCTGAAAGATGTTCTTTTATTGACAGACGTTTTTCAAAATTTTCGAGCAATATGCAAGAAAATTTATTCTCTAGATCCTGCACATTATTACACCACACCCGGTCTGTCATGGGATGCTATGCTCAAAACAACTGAAAGAGAGTTAGATCTGCTTACGGATATTGACATGTATAGGTTTATTCAAAGTGGAATTAGGGGTGGTTTGGTTCAGTGCTGTAAACGGTACTCTAAAGCCAACCACATGTATATGGATGCGTATGACGCAAGCAAACCATCTGAATACTTAATGTATCTAGATGCAAATAATTTGTATGGCTGGGCAATGTCTCAGAGTCTTACATACACTGGTTTTCAGTGGATGAATGATGATGAGATTGCGTCACTAGATGTTGCTCAAATAGACGCAAATTCTGAGTATGGCTACATTTTAGAATCAGACCTTATATATCCAGATTCACTTCATGATTATCATAATGATCTACCTTTTTTTCCGTTAAACCAAAAACCCACACCAGAAGCAAAGTTGTGTAAACTTGTTGCTGACCTTAGGTCCAAAAATAAATATCCTATACATTACAAAAACCTTCAGCAATGTTTAAGTAATGGTTTGATATTGTCGAAAGTACATAGAGTTTTAAAATTTAAACAGGCACCTTGGCTTAAAAAGTATATTGATCTAAACACTTCCCATAGAACACTAGCGAAAAACAACTTTGAAAAAGACTTTTTTAAACTGTTAAATAACGTAGTCTATGGGAAGGCAATGGAGAACGTCGAAAAACGTAAAGATGTAAAAATTGTTACTTCGTGGGAAACCACATCATGCAATCGTTTAGGTGCACGTTCGCTTATTGCAAAGGCTAGTTTTCACAGCTCCGCGCAGTTTGCTGAAGACATGTATGCTATTCAAATGAAGCGGCTCCATAATTTTTATGACAAGCCAATGTACTTAGGAATTACAGTTTTCGAACTGTCCAAATGGCAGATGTATGATTTCTACTACGATTATATTAAACCAAAATTTCAAGAAAAAGTCACATTGAATTATATGGATACAGACTCGTTCATATATTCGATACAGACCAGAGATTTTTATGCAGATATTGCTGAAGATGTAGAAATCAAGTTTGATACGTCCGAATGCCCCGAAGAGTTGGCAAAGTTAGATGGGGTTAAGAGGTGCAATAAAAAAGTCTTGGGTATGATGAAGGATGAGAACTGTGGAGTTTGTTGGTCTCAGAGCGAAAATGTATTCATTGTCTCTTGAGGGGGGTGGCTGTGTTAAAAAATCAAAGGGTGTAAAGAAGTCTGCATTAGATAAGCTTACAATAAATAGTTATAAAGAATGCCTTTTTGATAATAAGATTTTTAACGATGAAATGATGTTGTTTAGATCTAAGATCCACAACTTGTATACACATAAGATAAAAAAAACAACTTTAAGCTCTAATGACGATAAAAGAAAAATAAAGTCTGACGGTATAAATACATATGCCTGGGGTCATTATAAAATCGATTCCCACACATTTTGATATTTTTATTTAAAGATAATAATAATTGTGATTTTAGTTTAAAAACTTTCTTTATTTTTAGCATCATGTAATAGTTTTAATATACTAATACATATTTATAAAACCTGTAAAATAAAAAAAAAACCCTGTAAATAATAATAATTTATTGAATCAAAAATAAAAACACAAAAAATGATATTAAAGATAAAAAATTGTTCTTTATTTAATCAATATCAAGTACAATAAGTATAATCTTAGAAACCTGTAAATTAAAAAAAAAAAGCCTGTAAAATAAAAACCTGTACAAAAAAAAAAAAAGCCTGTTAAATAAAAAACCTGTAAAAAATAA
Organism: Scaptomyza montana; assembly: GCA_018904305.1. Taxonomy (NCBI): domain Eukaryota; kingdom Metazoa; phylum Arthropoda; class Insecta; order Diptera; family Drosophilidae; genus Scaptomyza; species Scaptomyza montana. Next base: position 54,259 of record JAEIGR010000129.1, on the reverse strand, counting down.
TGTATTGAATCAAAAATTAAAACACATAAATGATATTAAAGTTAAAAAACTGTTCTTTTATTGAAATGAATTTATATTAAATGTCTACAAATTGAATTTTTTTATAGCGATGCGACCAAGTCATCCAGCATATTGTGCAGTGAGTCCACTGATTTGGACATCAGTTCTTCGTAGGCGGCTTCCAGTGTGGAAGCATTCCATATTGAATCGTCAAGATTCAATTCCGTTGATGGTATCCGTTCCCGGTTCCTCTGCTCAATTGGGGCAGGAGAATCTCTCCTTTGCACCCAATCGTCCATCGTCGTGAACCGCCGTCTCACTTGAAAAATGACTGTGTCTATATCATCCTCGTTTATGATTGGGAAAGGTATCTTTGTATCCTCGCCTCACAACCACTACACTGCCGGCTTTAGCCAGTGTAGAAGGGTGTTCTTCTGCTGCTGCTTTTGAATCGTTTTGTTTGTTTTTGGCATTTTTGTTGTTTATTTTGTTTTAAATTTTGAAATTCACAGCTCAAGGACAATATTTTGAATGAATGAACTCTGCTCTGCACTGCTTTATATTTCCACCAGAACACACCAAACGCAACGAATTATCTTGCTCATCCTTAAAACAAAACCAAAACAAGTGGAAACGTTGCAGTCGGACGCAACCGACTGCGGCATACTCGATACCAGAATTAAAACCGGTAAAAAGAGGCCTGAATGCAAAGAGGTACGGATGCGGCAGGGGTTTACGCTGCCTTAAAGATTCTCCGATGCAGATGGGGATGCAACCGGCTATCTTCATACCAAATTTGGTGACTCTAGCTCAAAGTTTGTAAAAGGTGGGGAAAGGGGGGGGGGGGGCTGGGGCGGTATTGGTAGTTGTGGCATCAACATTTTTGATGCAGATCTTTCTGAAATGTCAATTGCTATCTTCATACCAAATTTGGTGACTCTAGCTCAAAATTTGTAAAAGATGGGGAAAGGGGGGGGCTGGGGCGGTATGGGTAGTTGTGGCATCCAAATTTGTGATGCAGATCTTTGTGGAATGTCAATTGCTATCTACATACCAAATTTGGTGACTCTAGCGCGAAATTTGTACAAAGTGGGGAAAGGGGGGCTGGGGGCGGTATGGGTGGGCGAGGAATCCCAATTTTTGATGCAGATCTTTCTGAAATGTCAATTGCTATCTTCATACCAAATTCGGTGACTCTAGCTCGAAAATTGCAAAAAGCGGGGAAAGGGGGGCGAAACGGAGGGCGTGGCTCCAAAACTTTGATGCAAATTTTTGGGGGTCGTTACCAGCTATCTTCCCACCAAATTTGGAGGCTCTAGCTCCACAACTCTGGAAGATACACGCATTCCCGTTTTTGACGAAGCGTTGGGGCACATGTGGGTAGCTAGGGCAGTATTGGTGGGCGTGGCATCCAATCTTTTGATGCAGTTTTTGAGCGGCTATCATCACCTATCTTGGCACCAAATTTGGTGGCTATAGCTCAAAAACTGTGGGAGATATAGGCTTTTTTGACTTTAAAATTCGGGGGGGCTGGGGGCGGAATGGGGGGGCGTGGCTCCAAAATTTTTGATGCAGTTTTTTGGGGGTTGCTAGTAGCTATCTTCTTACCAAATTTGGTACTTCTAGCTGTAAGGATGTGTTAAATTTGTGGATTTATCGGTTTTGAGTTATCGAATTGATCGATTTGCCAGCCCCCCAGTTATCGTAGAACCCCCATCTTGACACTTTAAATTACAATCAAATAGATAAAGAGATTTGGAAAGTTTCAAGTCTCTAGCTTGAAGGGTGTGGAAAAAAGTTGCGTTCATACAGACGGACAGACGGACAGACACCATGACGGACATTGCACAAACTCAATATACTCTTTACCTTCGGTATCGAGTATAAAAATAAACAAGTGGAAACGTTGCAGTCGGACGCAACCGACTGCGGCATACTCGATACCAGAATTAAAACCGGTAAAAAGAGGCCTGAATGCAAAGGGGGTACGGATGCGGCAGGGGTTTACGCTGCCTTAAAGATTCTCCGATGCAGATGGGGATGCCACCGGCTATATTCCTTCCACATTTGGTGACTCTAGCTCAAAGTTTGTAAAAGGTGGGGAAAGGGGGGGGGGCTGGGTCGGTATGGGTAGTTGTGGCATCAAAATTTTTGTTGCAGATCTTTGTGAAATGTCAATTGCTATCTTCATACCAAATTTGGTGACTCTAGCTCAAATGTTTAAAAGGTGGGGAAAGGGATGCTGGGGCGGTATGGGTGGGCGTGGAATCCAAATTTTTGTTGCAGATCTTTCTGAAATGTCAATTGCTATCTTCATACCAAATTTGGTGACTCTAGCTCGAAATTTGTAATAAGTGGGGAAAGGGATGCTGGGGCGGTATGGGTGGGCGTGGAATCCAAATTTTTGATGCAGATCTTTGTAAAATGTCAATTGCTATCTTCACACCAAATTTGGTGACTCTAGCTCGAAATTTGTAATAAGTGGGGAAAGGGGGGCTGGGGGTGGTATGGGTGGGCGTGGAATCCAAATTTTTGATGCAGATCTTTCTGAAATGTCAATTGCTATCTTCATACCAAATTTGGTGACTCTAGCTCGAAAATTGTAAAAAGTGGGGAAAGGGGGGCGAAATGGAGGGCGTGGCTCCAAAACTTTGATACAGATTTTTAGGGGTCGTTGCCAGCTATCTTCCTACCAAATTTGGTGGCTCTAGCTCCACAACTCTGGAAGATACACGCATTCCCGTTTTTGACGAAGCGTTGGGGTGGATGGGGGCGGCTAGGGCAGTATTGGTGGGCGTGGCATCCAATCTTTTGATGCAGTTTTTGAGCGGTTATCATCACCTATCTTGGCACCAAATTTGGTGGCTATAGCTCAAAAACTGTGGGAGATATAGCCATTTCTGATTTCAAAATGCGGCGGGGCTGGGGGCGGAGTGGGTGGGCGTGGCTCCAAAACTTTGATGCAGTTTTTTGGGGGTCGTTACCAGCTATCTTCCCACCAAATTTGGAGGCTCTAGCTCCACAACTCTGGAAGATACACGCATTCCCGTTTTTGACGAAGCGTTGGGGCACATGTGGGTGGCTAGGGCGGTATTGGTGGGCGTGGCATCCAATCTTTTGATGCAACTTTTGAGCGGTTATCATCACCTATCTTGGCACCAAATTTGGTGGCTATAGCTCAAAAACTGTGGGAGATATAGGCTTTTTTGACTTTAAAATTCGGGGGGGCTGGGGGCGGAATGGGGGGCGTGGCTCCAAAATTTTTGATGCAGTTTTTTGGGGGTTGCTATTAGCAATCTTCTTACTAAATTTGGTACTTCTAGCTGTAAGGATGTGCGAAATATGTGGATTTATCGGTTTTGAGTTATCGAATTTATCGATTTGCCAGCCCCCCAGTTATCGTAGAACCCCCATCTTGACACTTTAATTTACTATCCCATAGATAAAGAGATTTGGAAAGTTTCAAGTCTCTAGCTTGAAGGAGTTTTGGATCCACGCCCTCCATTTCGCCCCCCTTTCCCCACTTTTTACAATTTTCGAGCTAGAGTCACCAAATTTGGTATGAAGATAGCAATTGACATTTCAGAAAGATCTGCATCAAAAATTTGGATTCCACGCCCACCCATACCACCCCCAGCCCCCCTTTCCTCACTTATTACTAATTTCGAGCTAGAGTCACCAAATTTGGTGTGAAGATAGCAATTGACATTTTACAAAGATCTGCATCAAAAATTTGGATTCCACGCCCACCCATACCGCCCCCAGCCCCCCTTTCACCACTTATTACAAATTTCGAGCTAGAGTCACCAAATTTGGTATGAAGATAGCAATTGACATTTCAGAAAGATCTGCTTCACAAATTTGGATGCCACGCCCACCCAAACCACCCCCAGCCCCCCTTTCCTCAGCTTTTACAAATTTTGAGCTAGAGTCACCAAATTTGGTACGAAGATAAAAATTGACATTTCACAAAGATCTGCATCAAAAATTTGGATGCCACGCCCACCCAAACCGCCCTCAGCCCCCCCTTTCCCCACCTTTTAAAAATTTTGAGCTAGAGTCACCAAATTTGGTATGAAGATAGCAATTGACATTTCACAAAGATCTGCAACAAAAATTTGGATGCCACGCCCACCCAAACCGCCCTCAGCCCCCCCTTTCCCCACCTTTTACAAACTTTGAGCTAGAGTCACCAAATGTGGAAGGAATATAGCCGGTGGCATCCCCATCTGCATCGGAGAATCTTTAAGGCAGCGTAAACCCCTGCCGCATCCGTACCCCCTTTGCATTCAGGCCTCTTTTTACCGGTTTTAATTCTGGTATCGAGTATGCCGCAGTCGGTTGCGTCCGACTGCAACGTTTCCACTTGTTTGTAGTTCCTCTTTGTAAAATCGACCTTTTACTTCGGTACCCTGATAGTCTTTCAATATGTATGTGGTAGGGTATGTATTTTGTATTTTTATACTCGATACCGAAGGTAAAGAGTATATTGGTTTTGTGCAATGTCCGTCATGGTGTCTGTCCGTCCGTCCGTCTGTCCGTCCGTATGGTTACAAGTTTTTTCCACACCCTTCAAGCTAGAGACTTGAAACTTTCCAATTCTCTTTATCTATGGGATAGTAAATTAAAGTGTCAAGATGGGGGTTCTACGATAACTGGGGGGCTGGCAAATCGATAAATTCGATAACTCAAAACCGATAAATCCACATATTTCGCACATCCTTACAGCTAGAAGTACCAAATTTGGTAAGAAGATAGCTACTAGCAACCCCCAAAAAACTGCATCAAAAATTTTGGAGCCACGCCCCCCATTCCGCCCCCAGCCCCCCGCATTTTAAAGTCGAAATAGCCCATATCTCCCACAGTTTTTGAGCTATAGCCACCAAATTTGGTGCCAAGATAGGTGATGACGACCCTCTAAAAACCGCACCAAAAGTTTGGATGCCACGCCCACCGATATTGCCCTAGACGCTCCCATCCATCCCAACGCTTCGTCAAAAACGGGAATGCGTGTATCTTCCAGAGTTGTGGAGCTAGAGCCTCCAAATTTGGTGGGAAGATAGCTGTTAACGACCCCCAAAAAACTGCATCAAAGTTTTGGAGCCACGCCCACCCATTACGCCCCCAGCCCCCCGCATTTTGAAATCAGAAATGGCTATATCTCCCACAGTTTTTGAGCTATAGCCACCAAATTTGGTGCCAAGATAGGTGATGATGACCCCCTAAAAACTGCATCAAAAATTTGGATGCCACGCCCCCCATACCACCCCCAGCCTCCTTTTCCCCACTTTTTACAAACTTTGAGCTAGAGTCACCAAATTTGGTATGTAGGAAGCAATTGACATTCCACATAGATCTGCATCAAAAATTTGGATGCCTCGCCCACCCATACCGCCACCAGCCTACCTTTCCACACTTATTACAAATTTCGAGCTAGAGTCACCAAATTTGGTATGAAGATAGCAATTGACATACTGCCCCCCAGCCCCCCCCCCTGTCACTACATTTTACAAACTTTGAGCTAGAGTCACCAAATTTGGAAGGAATATCGCTGGTGGCATCCCCATCTGCATCGGAGAATCTTTAAGGTAGCGTACACCCCTGCCGCATCCGTACCCCTTTGCAATCAGGCCTCTTTTTACCGGTTTTAATACTGGTATCGAGTATGCCGCAGTCGGTTGCGTCCGACTGCAACGTTTCTACTTGTTTTAATTTGGAAAATTTCGATTGTCCAGTTTGGGGTATACCAGTAATAGGGAATTGGCGGTTCTGTGACAGGAAGTAGCTGTCACTTTAATTACCCCCAATCAAAATTTATGACCCCATTAATTTATATGACCCTTTTATCGCCCCCTTTTTTTGACCCTTTTTTACCATGATCGTGCCCGCTTTAATTAGACTAAGGTGGAGAACAAAGGATTAACATTCCTAGGCCACCACTTTACCAGCAGCATCTGTGAGAAGCAGTGATCAGCGGAACAGGTTTGGTTATTTACCTAACTAGTGTTAGAGTCAATTGTGCGCGTATTTGACGTGCGTTGCATTGTAAACCTGTTTATGGTCATGAGGTGCAGTGTGCACAGGAAGAAAGGACAGATAAGAGAGAGTCGAGAGGGCGCCTGTTAAACCTGCGTTGCATTATACACCTGCAAGCAGGTGATCAGAGGAACAGATTTGGCTATTTACCTAACTAGTGTTAGAGTCAATTATGCGCCTCTTTGACGTGCGTGGTATTGTAAACCTGTTTATGGTCATGAGATGAAGTGTGTACAGGAAGAAAGGATAGATAAGAGAGAGTCAAGTGCGCGCCTGTTTTACGTGCGCTGCATTGTTAACCTGAAAGCACGCAATAAAGAATGAATGTTTATGATCATGAGTAGTAGTGATCAAAGGATCTGGAATCTAGAGGGCGCCTCTTTGACGTGCGTGGCATTATAAACCTGCAACACACGTCAAAAAATGAATGTTTATGATCATGAGTAGCAGTGTGCAAAGGAAGAAAGGATAGATAATAGAGAAAAGCAAACGCTTGTTCGATTTACTGGGGTTCTGTGAACAAGGCATGGGAATTTTCCTACGCAGCAACAGCACCAGCAGCAGCAGCGGCAGCGGCAGGATCAATACATTGCTTCTAAGCAAGAGTATTGATACTTGTTAATTAAGATTAAAATGTGTTAGAGGGGGAAAGAGTTAGGGGGAGAAAGTGTTAGAAGGAGAATGTATGTTAGAAGGGGAACGAGCTAGAGGGGGAAAGTGCTAGAAGGAGAATGTGTGTTAGAGGGGGAAAGAGTTAGGGAAAGAAAGTGCTAGAAGGAGAATGTGTGTTAGAGGAGGAAAGTGATCCTGCTTGTATTAATTTAATAAGCCACGCCCCTTATACGATTTTGATTGGTCCCCACCGTCCTTAATATGAAAACTAATTTCCAATCCTTTGGGCTTGATATTTAAATATTTAGCGCCATCCCTTTCTAACCTTTGATATTATACATATATATACCTGCTTTTATTTTGGTCAAGTGCTAGGAAAATCTTATATCCTGCATTGACCTCAAAACGAATAAAAGAGATACTTTTGACTGAAAAAACCATCAGTAGCTATCGAAATTTACAAGTGTAACTTTAAAAATTTTTCTTCCGAGTTTTAAAACGTTTGTGCTATTAAAAACCCAAAAGTTAAAAAAATAAAAATTAAAATGTCTACCAACGCAAACAACAACGTTGTCTACACCACCACCGCAGCGAACGACTTAGCCGAGATTTTCGGTACCGAAACGAGACCCCACACTCGGGGATCTCAAACATCTACCGACACCTCTACCATCACTAACAAAGCCACCAGCCTCATGAAGATGTTTAACGCCACCTTCCCCAACACACCCTTCAACGCCAATTACAGCAACACAGAATACGCCACCTACACCAACACACCTATCGCCACCACCTACAACAACACACCCATCACCACCAACAACACACACTCCACCGCCACATACAACAACACAGCATACGACACCACCTACAACAACACACCCATCGCTACCACCTCCAACAACACACACTCCACCGCCACCGACATCTTCGCCGCAACCCCCAAACCGACAACAAAGTGGTGCAACACATGTGAGGTTAATGTACTTTTTCAAAGTGGAATGGACATTTACGGTCCAGTACACATAAAATGCGTGTTTTCATACCCCTAAATAGTGCTGTGAAGCAGATTTCAGGTGGATTTAAAAACCGCATTCTCACGTTGTCGTTTGAGAATAGGCGTGAGGAAATTCTTGATCCCCAGGAATTCCTCACTGATGCCTCATCGGAGCTTATTCCCATAATAACCAATGTTTTGTCTTTACACACATCGTGTAAGATAAACTTTGAGTTATTTGCGGAATACATTAAATTCCAGCAAGACGAGATGGTGATGCAAGTCAAATCGCATCAAACGCCGATGTGTGTTCTAACAGCTGGAAAAAATATAGAAGAAGTCTATAATCAGCATGCTGAAATCATCCGACAAAAAATGGATGAGTTCCAGAAAGGGACATTGAAACTCCAAAGGTGTTGAGGACTAAAAAGGCGATTCTGAATATAAAAAACACAGATGAATATTGTTTTAAATGGGCTTTAATATCAGCCCTTAAAGTCCCACTCAACACCACCAATCCTACTAGATGTTCGAGCTACGAAGTCAATGTTAATAGCTCAAGAATCTATGTAAGTGATACACTCACATTAGATTTTGAGGAGCTGGAGTTTCCGCTTCCACTTTCACAAATTAAAGTGTTCGAAAGACGGAACTCCACTCTCAGTATTAACGTTTTTGGATTCGATGAGGAAAAGGGAAAAGTGGTTGGCCCGCTTTATTTAACGGAGGTTGAACGCGAAAAGCATATAAGTTTATTGCTTTTGGAGAGCGATGGAAGGGCTCATTTTGTATGGATCAAGAATTTATCAAGGTAAGATTTATAATTTAAAATAATTTTAGATTATTTGCAGTACTAATAAATTTTCTTTTGTTTTTAAACTTTTAGACTGGTTCGCTCACAGGTAACCAGACACGATCACAACCTTTTCTTTTGCAACACCTGCCTCAACTTCTCACACAGCGAGAAGTTATAGATGGAGCATCGGATGAATTGCGGAAAGATGGTATCTACGCTACCAACGGAAGAAAAAGCAAGTCTTAAATTTAAGAATTTTAATCGTAGTTTAGATGTACCATTTGTAGTGTATGCAGACTTCGAATGCATTTTAACCCCCCTCAATTCGAAAGTGAGCGAGAATGTTACAGCTACATCATTGCATGTACCTATAGCATTCTCGTACTATATTAAGTGCTCCTTTGACTCATCCTTAGATAAGTTTGTTTTAGAGACTGGTAAGGATGCAGGTGTCAAATTTGTTACATCTCTCTTTAGAGATGTAAGTGAAATTTACACGACCTACCTCTCTAATATTAAACCAATGACAATGAGTGCAGAGGAGGAAACCAGTTTTCGAAAAGCAGTTAATTGCCATATCTGCAATAAAATTCTGGGGACCGACCGAGTGCGTGATCATTGTCATTTAACGGGCCAGTACAGGGGTCCAGCCCATAATGTTTGCAATATTAATTTTCAAATTGTACCTTTTGTCCCCGTTTTCTTTCACAATTTTTCGCGGTATGACTCCCATCTTTTCGTTAGGGAACTTAACAAAGTGGAGGGTGATATAAAAGTACTCCCACTAAATAAGGAGCTATACATATCACTCTCCAAATTTACATACATTGCGTCCCATGAAAAAAATTTAGAAATTAGATTTTTAGACACGTTTTGCTTTATGGCAACCAGCTTAGATGCTTTAAGTAGTAATCTAAGTACTGAATGTTTCGAGAGCGTTAAGCGTTTTTATCCCTCTGAGGAAGAGTTTAATTTATTACGTAGAAAGGGTGTCTTTCCATATGAGTTTTTGGACTCAGAAAACCGACTAGCTGAAACCTCTCTCCCTCCAAGGGAGAAGTTCTTTAATAGTTTAACCAATAAAGAATGTTCGCTTGAGGACTACTTACATGCACAGCATGTATGGAATGTTTTCAACTGCCAATCATTAAAAAAAACTTTACCTGAAAGATGTTCTTTTATTGACAGACGTTTTTCAAAATTTTCGAGCAATATGCAAGAAAATTTATTCTCTAGATCCTGCACATTATTACACCACACCCGGTCTGTCATGGGATGCTATGCTCAAAACAACTGAAAGAGAGTTAGATCTGCTTACGGATATTGACATGTATAGGTTTATTCAAAGTGGAATTAGGGGTGGTTTGGTTCAGTGCTGTAAACGGTACTCTAAAGCCAACCACATGTATATGGATGCGTATGACGCAAGCAAACCATCTGAATACTTAATGTATCTAGATGCAAATAATTTGTATGGCTGGGCAATGTCTCAGAGTCTTACATACACTGGTTTTCAGTGGATGAATGATGATGAGATTGCGTCACTAGATGTTGCTCAAATAGACGCAAATTCTGAGTATGGCTACATTTTAGAATCAGACCTTATATATCCAGATTCACTTCATGATTATCATAATGATCTACCTTTTTTTCCGTTAAACCAAAAACCCACACCAGAAGCAAAGTTGTGTAAACTTGTTGCTGACCTTAGGTCAAAAAATAAATATCCGATTCATTACAAAAACCTTCAACAATGTTTGCGTAATGGTTTAATATTATCGAAAGTTCATCGAGTTTTCAAATTTAAACAGGCACCTTGGCTTAAAAAGTATATTGATCTAAACACTTCCCATAGAACTTTAGCGAAAAATAATTTTGAAAAAGACTTTTTTAAACTGTTGAATAACGCAGTCTATGGGAAGACAATGGAGAACGTTGAAAAGCGTAAAGATGTTAAAATTGTCACTTCGTGGGAATCAACCACACGCAATCGTTTAGGTGCACGTTCGCTTATTGCAAAGGCTAGTTTTCACAGCTCTGCGCAATTTGCTGAAGACATGTATGCTATTCAGATGAAGCGGCTCCATAATGTTTATGATAAGCCAATGTACTTAGGGTTTACAGTATTAGAACTCTCCAAATGGCAGATGTATGACTTCCATTATGATTATATTAAACCTAAATTCCAAGAAAAAGTCACATTGAATTATATGGATACAGACTCGTTCATATATTCAATACAGACTAAAGACTTTTACGCAGATATTGCTGAAGATGTAGAAATGAAGTTTGATACGTCCGAGTACCCTGAGGAGTTAGCTAAGTTATACGGGATTAAGAGGTGCAATAAAAAAGTCTTGGGTATGATGAAGGATGAGAACTGTGGCAAACGAATGCTGGAGTTTGTTGGTCTCAGAGCGAAAATGTATTCATTGTCTCTTGAGGGGGGTGGCTTTGTTAAAAAATCAAAGGGTGTAAAGAAGTCTGCATTAGATAAGCTTACCATAAATAGTTATAAAGAATGCCTTCCGTTTTTAACAGCTTACCGCCACCCAGTTTTTTTCAATTAAAGGGCGATTGAATATAAACTAGAGGAAACATATGATAAATTATTAAAGTAAGTATAGAAGTGAAGCGAAAAAAGAAACATAAGAGAAAAATACTATATGAGATGTAAAAGAAATAAATAAACAAAATAATAATTAACAACAATAATCAGCAATCAATCAGGAACATACAGCACATTCCATTAAGTAATGTTATAATCTCAAAGTGCGTGAGAATAAGCGATAGGGAAAGAAGCAAATAATAATGTATAAGAAATTCTATAAGACAGTTCCATCTTTCCACTAATTGTTTTAACTGTATAACCTACCAAGCTCAGGCAAGCAAATTGTTCTTAAAAGCGTCAAATAGTAAACTCTTAAAAACGAAAAGATCTAATGCTCCTTAAGTGTGAAAGTTTTAACACTCATGTGTTTAAGGCAGTGATTAGATTCTGAGCAAAATTTAATCTCGATACCTAAAAGCTGATAAAATAGTTTGCATAGATACAGACACAGAGATCTAGGAAGCCTACGGTGTTGATCTAAGTATTGATCAAGAATAAACATAATATCTGGGATCAAGGATGCTTACGTTTATGCATTACAGAAATAAAAATACTATGTCTCGGTTCAAAATTGAGAGGCAAAACCCTTAAATTTAAAGGCAATATATAAAGTCAAATAACATAAAAGAATAAAATTAAAAATGAAATAACAACATAATAAAAACAAAGAGGGTGTTCACAAGTTATCGTAAAATTGTAAAGCGAAAATTTACCACACGCAAGCCCTTGTGATTCACTGTAGTGATTGTTGTGTTAAAACAGCTGTTTTGACAAGTGACATTTGAGTGCCAAAATTTTATTCGTGACAAAATATACACAAAACGAAAACTTAATAAAAATGCCAAGACAAAGTGAGCGACAAGCTTTGAAAAATCGAAAAATAGACTTGGCCCTTTAGGAAATTGAATGCATTGATTTGTAAATGTTCTCAAATATATTTTTCTCATAACTGATACTTGAATCTTACTGACTATTTTTATATGTGACCGCATATTTTTTAGACAAAAATCTCGATATGGCTCGATACCAAGTATTTTTACTCGATACTTTGAATAATTTTACAGCACTTCATTTCATCACAACTTTACTATTTTACGACCGTTTTTTTAAACATACCCTAGGGCATGTTTAATCGTCGTAATTTTTTCTCATGTGTTTTGTTGTTGCGTTGTAAACTTTTGGATTTACAATTTTACGCTTTACAATTTTACGACAGCTAATGAATACCCTCAAAATAATAATATTACCAGAATGGAATGACATACTACTTTAAAATCTTACTCCCTGCTGTATTATATGCCAAGGAAAATGGACCAAAAAAATAGATTGTGGACCTAAACAAGAACAACTTTATCTCGTTCTTTTAATGTACGAATTATTACCCACAAGAATCATAATAGAAAATATCCTAGCAAAATCTATTTATCCTGAAGTCTAAACGGTCTTAAGACCATGAATCCTAAGCTAGTGAAAATTATTGTAAATGACTTGATTGCGCTCTTTTTATTAGTTTAACATACACACAAAAAGTGCTCTACAATACAACCACAAAAAAAAAGAAGAACAAATCATACCATACAATTACCAAATCAAATCTTATTCTTTGGAGCCTCCTCCACAAACAGTATACAATAAAATCAGACCCTAATCTAAAATCAAAACACTAGATCAAGAGCTAGGGTGTATAAAACGATTAAAACAAAGAAAGACAACATAAAAAAAAAAAACTGAAAATACCAATATTTAGTGGGTATATACCAATTCGGTGATAGTAAACATACATTATTTTATGCCCGTTATGTAAAATACCAACTTTTACGTCATCTCGAGCTTTAGTACATCACAACCTTATTTTGCCATCCAAATTCAAGATTAATGCAAGGTTCAAGAAGAATAGAGCACATTTCAATGGTTTCATGAATTTACGAAATATCTCAGATCAAAGAAAAACAAATCCTTTAGCGACAATAAGTTTTGAGCACTAAAGAAAATTAATCTCTTTAAAAAATTATTATAATAATTAAATGAAAAAATAAAACCTAATAACATGGCATCTAGAACAAAAGCTTTTGTTCTTATTAAAATTAATAAAGCACCTACAAAAAAAATAAAAATAAATAAAATAAAAGAAAGAAAAAAATTGAAGTGTGATGTAACAAAACTGCAACTATCACAGTTAAGGAACAGTAGTAGTAGATACTTAACCCTTAAATTAAAACAGCTAACAAAGTCATACTTTTCGAAACAGTGTAAGACTCATGTCTCGAACTGTTAAGCTAGTTCAATGCACTTCCTTATTAAATGTAATAAAAATGAGGAGAATAATGAAATAAAATATTCCCATCCATCAATTAAAAGAAATTAATAACGAAATTTTCTTAGTTTAAGCAATGAGTTTGGAAATATAAAAATCTTACATAATCACTAAAAAAGTAGAAAGGTATATAGGTTGACAGTTAAAATATATTAAAGCAATCAATTATAAAGTGAACAAGTGGAAACGTTGCAGTCGGACGCAACCGACTGCGGCATACTCGATGCCAGTATTAAAACCGGTAAAAAAAAGGCCCGATTGCGGAGGGGTACGGATGCGGCAGGGGTGTACGCTGCCTTAAAGATTTTCCGATGCAGATGGGGATGCCACAAGCTATCTTCCTTACAAATTTGGTGACTCTAGCTCATAGTTTGTAAAAGGTGGGGAAAGGGGGGCTGGGGGCGGTATGGGTGGGCGTGGCATCCAAATTTTTGATGCAGATCTTTGTGGAATGTCAATTGTTATATTCATACCAAATTTGGTGACTCTAGCTCAAAGTTTGTAAAAGGTGGGGAAAGGGGGGCTGGGGGCGGTATGGGTGGGCGTGGCATCCAAACTTTTGATGCAGATCTTTGTGGAATGTCAATTGCTATCTTCATAACAAATTTGGTGACCCTAGCTCAAAGTTTGTAAAAAGTGGGGAAAGGGGGGCTGGGGGCTGCATGGGTGGGCGTGGCATCCAAATTTTTCATGCAGATCTTTGTGGAATGTCAATTGTTATATTCATACCAAATTTGGTGGCTCTAGCTCAAAGTTTGTAAAATGTAGGGAAAGGGGGGCTGGGGGTGGTATGGATGGGCGTGGCATCTCAATTTGTGATGCAGATCTTTGTGGAATGTCAGTTGCTATATTCATACCAAATTTGGTGACTCTAGCTAAAAGTTTGTAAAAAGTGGGGAAAGGGGGGCGAAATGGGTGGGTGTGGCTCCAAAACTTTGATGCAGATTTTTGGGGGCTCGTTACCAGCTATTTTCTTACCAAATTTGGAGGTTCTAGCTCCACAACTCTGGAAGATACACGCGTTCCCGTTTTTGACGAAGCGTTGGGGTGAATGGGGGCGGCTAGGGCAGTATCGGTGGGCGTGGTATCCAAACTTTTGATGCAGTTTTTGGGGGGTCATCATCACCTATCTTGGCACCAAATTTGGTGGGTCTAGCTCAAAAACTGAGGAAGATATGGGCTTTTTTGACTTTAAAATGCGGGGGGTTGGGGGCGGAATGGGGGGCGTGGCTCCAAAATTTGATGCAATTTTTTGGGGGTTGCTAATAGCTATCTCCTTACCAAATTTGGTAGTTCTAGCTGTAAGGATGTGCGAAATATGTGGATTTATCGGTTTTGAGTTATCGAATTTATCGATTTGCCAGCCCCCCAGTTATCGTAGAACCCCCATCTTGACACTTAAATTTACTATCCCATAGATAAAGAGAATTGGAAAGTTTCAAGTCTCTAGCTTGAAGGGTGTGGAAAAAGTTGCGAACATACAGACGGACAGACGGACGGACACCATGACGGACATTGCACAAACTCAATATACTCTTTACCTTCGGTATCGAGTATAAAAATCAATGTCCGATCGATTTCCCTGTTAAAATTAAGCTAACGTATTAAGGACAATAATACAATCTATCTCGTTTTAAGCGTAAAGTCTAGTCAAAATAGCTAACAACATAACATAAAATTTTTAAAAATCAAAAGAATACTAAGTTGATGAAAACGAATAAGTATTACACAAATTAAGATAGGGTATGAGAGAACTTCAATAGAAGAATTTTTGAAGTCAGTATATGAGTACAAAACACTGTGACATTGCACATTTTTGTAAATATGGTGTTGGGTAGTTATAGGTTTGTTTATTAATTATATTTATTAGTTATATTTTTGAGTTGATTATCTTCTGAGTTTATTAATATTTAGTATTATATTGGTTACATTTCTAGGGTTAAGTTATATTTTTGAGTTAATAACTAGTAATAAGGGCCCACGGTAGACACTGGAAACAAGCATAACGGAACTTCTGGCAGAGAGCAGAGCGCAGAGAGCCGCGCGATCACCCATGGCAGCATGACACGAGCCAGCCAGCACCGACAGCACAGCGCAAAAGCATGGCACGAGCCAGACCACGCCGACAGCGCAGCAGGGCCGAAGCATTGACGCGAGCCAGCCAGCACCGACAGCACAGCGCAAAAGCATGGCACGAGCCAGACCACGCCGACAGAGCAGCAGGGCCGAAGCATTGACGCGAGCCAGCCAGCACCGACAGCACAGCGCAAAAGCATGGCACGAGCCAGACCACGCCGACAGCGCAGCAGGGCCGAAGCATTGGAACCACGAGCAAAAGGCGCAACAGAAGGCTGGAAAAGGCTTGACCATGATACAATTATACAAGGTAGTCCACTCGGCTGCAGAAGTCATTCGGTTTTGGTCCCCTATTTTCAGTGCGTGCTTGCTTGTCGAACTGGGTTAATCGACGCACTGTGTAGCTGTTTCACTCACACTCACTTTTCAACGCTATCAACGCTCTTTCACTCGCACTTATATTAAGGGACTATGATTTTGCCGAGTGGACTACCTTGTATAATTGTATCATGGGCTTGACAAAAAAAGGGGCTCGCGATCGCCGCGACGAGCAGTCAAGTTCAGAGCTCACCGCGGGCAGTCAAGTTCAGAGCTCACCGCGGGCAGTCAAGTTCAGAGCTCACCGCGAGCAGTCAAGTTCAGAGCTCACGGCGAGCAGTCCAGTGCGCGGATCAGAAAAGTCGCGAAATAAAACCACAAGTGCGCAGACGGGGACCACGAGACCAGCAAGCACGCGGACGAACATCAAGAAGCAACGACAACAACAACAAGGAAAGGAGGGTGCTACGAGGCGGCCAGGTAAGCGAGTTAGGGCTATGTCGTCCTTCTTCTTCGGCAGACAAGTCTGGTGCGGATAGGCAGGGAGTTAGGTTTCTTGGTTGTAGATACATATAAGCGAAATAATTCAGTGAAAATAAATGAAAATGACAATGAAAACAAGCCGAGTGTTCGTTACGAGAGTTAGCCAGAGTTACACGTGTTTGCAGGGGATATAAAGTGGGAGTGCAAGAACGGTACGTGTGACCCGCCCACCGCTTTGAGAACGCCGTTGACTGGATACTGGTCAATACCGTGACAGTCCACGACGTTTTCATAGCGGCGCACGCCTGTTTCCGAACTTGGTGCCTCTCTGGTCAATACCGGGGGCATTCGAACCGGAACAAGCGGGGGTATCCATACTGCCAGAGGGCACTTTTGCTAATCACTGGACCACCGGTGTTTGATCTAAATGCCCCTTTCATAATCTTCTGAGCGCGGTGTCTCATTTCCACCCCTTCCAAGTCCCAGCAATCTTACAAATTTCTTGTAGGGTGGCCCTGGAGAGGCTGAGCTGCCGCAGCCATAGAAACGCTACCTTACAGGTGGCGCCCGAGCAGGGACTCTGGGATTGTTTAAAGTCATATTAGGTATATAGTTTTGTGGAAAGTGACGCTGAAATAGTGTAAAAAGCTAGAGCGAGGAAAAAGGGTGGTGATTTTCATCAAGAAAGGCAGTAGTAGTGGTCCGGCAGGGGTGTGTGTATAACGGCAAAAAGCAGCGGTCCGACAGGGGTGTCAGAACATTTTTTCGCATATACACGTGCTCGCACATGGGAAGGCGGCTGGACAAGCGCCGTTAGTTTTGCTTGCTGTCGTCGCGTTAAACATACAGGGTTTGCATTCTGGTGTTTTGTCTCTATTTTAACTGCGCCATTCTACTTGCAAACCGGGTACCTTATTTTGTTAAGACGCTGACACAGTTAGGCGGGCACTGGGAAATTACCATGGCATAGGCGCACAGTTTGAGAATCATTGGTCAGTTTTGGTTTGCACCACGGCACGATCGTTTGGGTAACCTGCAAAGGTTGGCAAGCACTGGGAAATCATCACGGCATAGGAACACAGTTTGAGAGTCATTGGTACATTTTTTGATTTGAACCGCGACACGTTTTTTGGTAACGTGCACAGTTCGACACGCAGTGGGAAACCACCACGGCACATATGCACAGTTTGAGAGCCATTGGTAAACTTTTTTTTTGAGTACCTACACTGTGGCAATATGCACGTCTCTTTTGGCAATAGTATAGGTATCGAGTAGGGGTATGCGCACACGGCCATACACATATGTAGGCAGACCCCAAAAAGAGATTATTAAAATAAAGAAAAAAAAAATATATTAAAGAGAAAAAAAAAATAAAAAAAAAATATATATATATATAAAGGGGTCCTTGCAGACATATGTGTGGGGGCACGAATTCATTATTTTTTTGAAGAACATATTGGGAAAAAAAATGGAGAGCTATTGTGGGGAAGTAGGTGAATACACAAGTTGAATTTTTGAAAAAAAAAATAGATATATACGTCTACGAGGATACAGAAGCAGAGGAAAACGAATAGGAGAGAGCTTTTTTGAGTGGTTTCGCATCTACGAATGTCGGAGGAGGGGGCCGAGTAGCGCGACGCTCGTGAACCCTCGGTCGCGATCATTCGGGAATATCCGAAAACAATATAAATTGAGCCGTCACGACACAGAGCGACACAGTCGACCCAGAGCTACCAAGCCATACACATCGTTCTTTGACAACAGTGAATAACATTTAACCAGCCTTTTACAACAAGGACCCTAGTCTCGCACAGGATACCAGCTAGTATATAACAAGGACCCTAGCCTCGCACAGGACAACAAGGATACAAGCTAGTATACACCAAGGATACTAGCCTCGCACAGGACAACAAGGATACAAGCTAGTATACACCAAGGATACTAGCCTCGCACAGGACAACAAGGATACAAGCTAGTATACAACCAAGGATATAAACTTACTTCAGCAACCAGGCACAACCAGCAAGCGCAAGACTACGTACAACATGGTCGGAGTAGCATGGATATCATACCGGCGCAAGGCAGAACTGGAGGCATTTGCAGACGAGTTCGGATTCGAGCGTGAAGGCACCGTGGAGGAACTCCGAGGCCGCATGGCTGTTTTTGTGAATAGTGGAGACCACTCAGCCACCATCCAGGCGCGTTTAGAGGAATTGGAGGTCATATTTGGAAAGACACGGACTCCCGATACCAAGGCAGGAATGCAACAACGATCCCGGAGCCCGTCGCCTACTCCAATTGGGAGCGGATCCCAAACAGAGGAAAATACGACTGCCCAACCAGAGCAGCGAGATCCAGGCAACTCGGGCATGCAGAGCCTAAACATACCGGTGCCGGTTCAGCATCAGCGCTTGTCGCGATCCAGCGATAGGGGAATCTCCACGATGCTACCCAATCGACACGAAGCCTTTGGAGCCATGGGAGTGGACCGCATGCAACGCTGGGGGGTCACCTTCGACGGCACCACTGACCCTTTGCGGTTCATCGAGAGATTGGAGGAACGAGCGGTGTCACACCGAGTTGACACCCGAATCTTGGCGCAAGGGGTACCAGAGCTGCTAAAAGGGACTGCCGAGGACTGGTTCCGTACGAGTCACCTACAGGGTGAATCTTGGAGCGTGTTTCGGAGGGAGTTCCTAGACTTCTTTTTGCCACCGCGGTATTTCCAGAGGCTGGAGGACGAGATTATGATGCGCTACCAGAAGGAAGACGAGGGGTACAAACAATATCTAGTAGACATCCGTCTCATGATGCACCGCGCTGGCTATACAGAGGACCAAGAACTGGAGCGGGTATACGAAAATCTTTTGCCGGAGTACCAGTTGTACGTAAGACGCATGGATTTTCGCACTTTTAAACAGCTGACGCAGCTGGTGATAAACTTCGAAGTCACCCGGGAACGAGAGCATCAGCGTCAGGCCAGGAATAAGACAAGCAACGAACGAGCGGCTCGCCCTACCGGATCAACGGCTGTGTCGAAACGGGAAGCAGGCGCAACGAGCCCCAAGCCAGGCACACAGTGGGCGGCTTCACAATCAACAGGATCCCCAGCAGTAGGGAATATTCAAGGTACGCCAGGTTCTGCCAGTAACGAGCAGCCAGTGGACACGCGTAATGCGTGCCGCAACTGCGGAACGAATGGGCACTTCGCAAGGGAATGAGCAGGCGAGCGAGTCCTGGGATTAGTAGGCGTTATCCGCTTACGGGATGGCCGACTTGCTGCAGAGACGAGCATCGAGGCCGAGGTGATGGTAGCTACGCTGGACACAGGTGCCACGCGAAGCTTCCTCAGCGAGCAGATGGCGCGACTCATTGAGACCCCGGCTAACAGACGAGCAGTGAAGACGGTGATAGCCTTGGCAAACGGGTCAAGATTGGAGCTAACGCGGGCAATTCAAGCAGACGTACGACTCGGGCAGGCACGGGCTAGCATTCTGATGCTGGTCTTACCATCGGCCCTCGACGATGTGCTGCTCGGATTGGACTTCTTTGGCGCCATAAACGCCAAGTTGCAGGTGGGTGAATGGCTAATCCCATTAAGTCTACCAAACCCGACAGCTGCAGGATACCATGGAGCGGCCGGCCCAAAACCAAACAACGAACCCAGCCAGGCCCCGGGCGTTAGTAGTCAAAGAGGAGGCGATGACGTTCACCAGGCAGCACGACGGACTACGATCGTACATACAAAGACAAACCAGAACGACGCCTGCAACCGCGAGGCGGTCGTCAACACAAGGGCAAAGACACCAGAGACTACGAAGCAAAGCGAGGACGACGCCTGCAACCGCGAGGCCGTCGTCAACACAAGGACAAAGACACCAGAGACCACGAAGCAAAGCGAGGGCGATGCCTGCAACCGCGAGGCGGTCGTCAACACAAGGACAAAGACACCAGAGACTACGAAGCAAAGCGAGGACGACGCCTGCAACCGCGAGGTGGTCGTCCACGCCAGGACAGGGATACCAGAGACTACGACGCAGAGCCAGGGCGACGCCGGCAACCGCGAGGTGGTCGCCAATTCAAGAGCAAAGAGACTAGAGACGACGAACCCAAACCAAACCCAAAGACCAGCTGCCTGCAACCGCGAGGCAGTCGTCGAACTGAGGCCAGGGGGACCAGCCACGATAATCAGGACACAAGATGAGTACGATACCTGCATTCGCGAGGTATTCGGCGAGTCATCTTCGACAAGAGTACGAGACAGGACTTGGGGAGGCGTGCTAAGCCCTGCACGTCCGAGAGCCATCCAACGGAACCCGTTCCGCATCAGACCGAGAGATCAGAAGACCAAGGGAGAAACACGTGGTATACTAGCCAGCATCGCAGAAGCAACTCTAGCGGGGGAGTGTGAAGAACCCAAAGACGGAGCCGGGATACGTGCGAAGACTCAACCAGTCGCCACAAGCCAGCCCGCCCCGAGCCCAGCCGAGACGATGGCACCGTGGGTGCAAGAGTTTCTGGAGGAAGAATTGGAAAAATTCGATGGAATGACCGGCGTGTCTAACATCGCGGAACACGTCATAGTGATGCGCGACGATCGCCCGATAAAGCAGCGATATTACCCACGCAATCCAGCGATGCTAAGGATAATCCATGCGCAGGTAGACGAGCTGCTACGAGAGGGATGCATCGAGCCGTCGAAAAGTCCCCACAGTGCACCCATTGTGCTAGTGGGCAAGAAGACAGGCGAAACGCGCATGTGCGTAGATTTTCGTCAACTCAATGCACGACCAACGCCGGACGCATACCCCCTGCCGAGGATAAACTCTATCTTGGAGAGACTAAGGAACGCAAAGTACATAAGTACACTGGACTTGAAGAGCGGGTATTGGCAGATACCCATGGCCAAGGCGAGTCGCGAATGCACTGCTTTCACAGTACCAGGACGAGGCCTTTTCCAATGGCGGGTTATGCCATTTGGACTCCACTCGGCACCCGCCACATTCCAGCGGGCACTCGACAGCGTCATTGGAGCTGACATGGAGCCACATGCTTTTGCATACCTCGACGATATAATCATCATCGGGACGACACTGGAGGAACACGTCGAGAATCTAAGAGAAGTGTTGAGGCGTCTGCGACAAGCGAACCTCAGGCTTAATCGGAAGAAGTGCGCTTTCTTCCAGCGCAGGCTGGTGTACCTGGGACACGTCGTCAGCGAGATGGGAATCCACACCGATCCGGAAAAGATCGCTGCGGTACAGCAGCTAACAGCCCCTACGAGTGTACGAGAACTTCGCCGATGCCTTGGCCTCGCTTCTTGGTACCGGAGATTTGTCCCGAACTTTGCGGCAGTGGTGCAACCAATGTCTCAGTTACTTCGGAAAGGCAAGAAATGGATCTGGGAGTCACCGCAACAAGAGGCGTTTGCGAAACTCAAGGCGCTACTGACAGCGGCACCCATTCTCGCGTGCCCGGATTTTACGAAGAAGTTTTCATTACAGACCGATGCTAGTGACTACGGACTTGGAGGAGTGCTAACCCAGCAGAGTGACGATGGCGAAAGGGTCATTGCATACGTTAGCCGAAGACTACAGAAGGCCGAGGAAAACTACTCCGCCACCGAAAAGGAGTGTTTGGCAATCGTCTGGGCCATTAGGAAGCTCCGTTGCTATTTGGAAGGCTACAGGTTCGACGTCGTGACGGACCACTTAGCCCTCAAGTGGCTGAACACCATTGAGAACCCCACAGGATGAGTTGCGAGATGGGCATTGGAACTCCAACAGTTCCAATTCGACGTACATTACCGGAAAGGACGACAAAACGTAGTGGCCGATGCGTTGTCACGACAACCTCTAGAGGCCTTACAGACAGCCATCGAGGAGCAGGGCACATGCGCATGGTTACGACGACGCATGCAGGAGATACAGGAACAACCAGAGAAGTACCCAGATTACTCACTGGAGAACGGGCAATTGTACAGGCACCTCGACCCTTGGAAGAAGACTTCCTACCATGGAAGCTATGCGTAGGCAAGGAGCAACGGCAACGCGTGTTACAAGAATGCCATGATCAACCAAGTGCGGGACATCTAGGAATACGCAAGACCACGACGAGGATATGTCAAAGATATTATTGGCCAGGAATATTCAGAGACGTCGCTCGCTACGTTAGGAAATGTGCTGTGTGCCAAAAATTTAAAGTACAACAAGCCAAGCCCGCAGGAAAGATGCTGACACGGCAGGCAAACGAGCCCTTCGCTATAATTTGCGCCGACTTCGTTGGACCTCTGCCGAGATCCAAGCAGGGGAACACGGTACTACTAGTGTTCTTTGACATGTTTTCGAAATGGGTGGAACTGGTACCCTTGCGCCGAGCTACTGCATCGTACTTGGAAAAAGCTTTTCGGGACCGGATCCTCAGCCGATTTGGAATACCACGCAAGTTTATCTGTGACAACGGGACCCAATTCACCAGTCGTACGTTCAAGGCTTTTTGCAAACGAGCAGGTATGTCATTGGAACATACTGCACCATACAACCCGACGCAAAATCCGACAGAAAGGGCGAATCGGACGATTAAGACGATGATCGCACAGTACATCGAGGGACCACATAACACATGGGATACATGGCTTCCGGAGCTCTCACTGGCAATCAACAGCAGCGTGTCAGACACAACAGGATTCAGTCCGGCGTTCCTGGTCCAAGGACGAGAGCCGAGACTACCAGGAGCATTGTTCGACGAGGTCACTCCAGGGTCCGGCATAGTCGTCACCGACCCCGAGACCAGAGCAAAACAGCTATGCGACATTTTTCAGACGGCGAGGGATAACACACAGCGAGCATCAGCGGAACAGGGCCGTCATTAGAATCTACGGAGACGCGACTGGAGACCAGCCATCGGCAGCTTGGTATTAGTGAAGCATCACGTGCTATCAAACGCCAACGACGGATTTGCAGCCAAATTAGCCCCACGCTACGAGGGCCCGTACAAGGTAACTAAGTTCATTTCTCCCAACATAGTCAGAGTCCGACACACCGAGACCAGACAACGCCGCACCGCCGGAATAGCCGACTTGAAAGCTTTTCGACAACAAGAGGACGAGGAACAGCACGACAGCGAAGGCGAAGAGCAACCGCTCGACCACAACACGGATTCCTCAATGGCAAATAGAGTCACACCAACCAGCGAAGACGTAGCAAGTAAATTAGGGGCCGCACACAAGGCGGATTAACATAAGACCTATCTTTAATATTGTTTAGGGGTATTATACGATAAGTTATTTCAAGTTTCAACATCGCACCAGACTATTGTCCTGTAGAGCATAGTCTGTCCATAGTCCCAGGGATATAACCTCGTTTATATTCCACAGTACCTAAGAACAGCCATGGCAGACGAGGAGCCACGACGAGATTGGGCAAGAGAGTGGGCAGCGGAGCGGGAGCAGGACTGGGGCTGGGTTCCTCAGTACCAGCGCCGATTCGAAGGCTTCGAGGACGAAGGGAACAAAGCTGAGCCAGCACGAGGGATGTCCATATTCGACGACGTGAGCACGGACATCTGGCCGAGCTCAGCCAGTGCCCAATACCGGCTGATGAACCCATCACCGGACTCGTGGCTGCTACCCGACCTGGGATTGGACGTGGTTCGCGTGGCCAGAGTAGCCATTGTCAGCGACGGGGCAGGGGTGTCCACGACACAACCGAGACGGTCGACATCGACTCCCTCGCCACAACCGTCCGAACCAGAACCAACGAAAGACTCCAGCGACGAGTGGAACGCATCGTTCAACAGCAGCGATATACAAGCGCTACTGGGGCCAGCTGTGGATGTCAGAGCTCTGACCCACGAGCTTCTGGAGAAGGAGGAGAAATGGGTCGAGGCGCCCGCAGGATGGAAGGCGCTAACACCAAGCCGACTCATTCCCCGGATGCTCCTCGAAACGGTGCGGCTCAGCAGGGAGCAGGGAAACTGGCGGCGGCGATTTAAAATCGACCTGGAAGAAGGCACCTTCAGGGTGACCCTCGCCCCGGCCGGCGGCGTCACTATTCGGTTTTCTCCCGGGAAGTAAGGGGGGGGTGTGACGTTGCACATTTTTGTAAATATGGTGTTGGGTAGTTATAGGTTTGTTTATTAATTATATTTATTAGTTATATTTTTGAGTTGATTATCTTCTGAGTTTATTAGTATTAAGTATTATATTGGTTACATTTCTAGGGTTAAGTTATATTTTTGAGTTAATAACTAGTAATAAGGGCCCACGGTAGACACTGGAAACAAGCATAACGGAACTTCTGGCAGAGAGCAGAGCGCAGAGAGCCGCGCGATCACCCATGGCAGCATGACACGAGCCAGCCAGCACCGACAGCACAGCGCAAAAGCATGGCACGAGCCAGACCACGCCGACAGCGCAGCAGGGCCGAAGCATTGACGCGAGCCAGCCAGCACCGACAGCACAGCGCAAAAGCATGGCACGAGCCAGACCACGCCGACAGAGCAGCAGGGCCGAAGCATTGACGCGAGCCAGCCAGCACCGACAGCACAGCGCAAAAGCATGGCACGAGCCAGACCACGCCGACAGCGCAGCAGGGCCGAAGCATTGACGCGAGCCAGCCAGCACCGACAGCACAGCGCAAAAGCATGGCACGAGCCAGACCACGCCGACAGAGCAGCAGGGCCGAAGCATTGACGCGAGCCAGCCAGCACCGACAGCACAGCGCAAAAGCATGGCACGAGCCAGACCACGTCGACAGAGCAGCAGGGTCGAAGCATTGACGCGGGCCAGACAACGCCAGCAGCACAGCCGCCACAGCAGCAGAATGGCACGAGCCAAACGGCGCGGGCAGCGGCCGCAGCAGCATTGGAACCACGAGCAAAAGGCGCAACAGAAGGCTGGAAAAGGCTTGACAAAAAAAGGGGCTCGCGATCGCCGCGACGAGCAGTCAAGTTCAGAGCTCACCGCGGGCAGTCAAGTTCAGAGCTCACCGCGGGCAGTCAAGTTCAGAGCTCACCGCGAGCAGTCAAGTTCAGAGCTCACGGCGAGCAGTCCAGTGCGCGGATCAGAAAAGTCGCGAAATAAAACCACAAGTGCGCAGACGGGGACCACGAGACCAGCAAGCACGCGGACGAACATCAAGAAGCAACGACAACAACAACAAGGAAAGGAGGGTGCTACGAGGCGGCCGGGTAAGCGAGTTAGGGCTATGTCGTCCTTCTTCTTCGGCAGACAAGTCTGGTGCGGATAGGCAGGGAGTTAGGTTTCTTGGTTGTAGATACATATAAGCGAAATAATTCAGTGAAAATAAATGAAAATGACAATGAAAACAAGCCGAGTGTTCGTTACGAGAGTTAGCCAGAGTTACACGTGTTTGCAGGGGATATAAAGTGGAAGTGCAAGAACGGTACGTGTGACCCGCCCACCGCTTTGAGAACGCCGTTGACTGGATACTGGTCAATACCGTGACAGTCCACGACGTTTTCATAGCAGCGCACGCCTGTTTCCGAACTTGGTGCCTCCCTGGTCAATACCGGGGGCATTCGAACCGGAACAAGCGGGGGTAACCATACTGCCAGAGGGCACTTTTGCTAATCACTGGACCACCGGTGTTTGATCTAAATGCCCCTCTCATAATCTTCTGAGCGCGGTGTCTCATTTCCACCCCTTCCAAGTCCCAGCAATCTTACAAATTTCTTGTAGGGTGGCCCTGGAGAGGCTGAGCTGCATCAGCCATAGAAACGCTACCTTACAACACATTCTTTATACATTTTTATCGTAAGTAGCATACTGGGAAAGAGAATAGTAAAAACCGTTTGTATAAAAAAAAAAACAATCCAGCTGCTTAGAACATCTTACTGTTTTCATTTTCTTTATTTTAGAAATTTAATTGATATGTGAGTTTGATGAAATAATTTAAGTCGAGTATAAGAAATAGTTTGACGGATATCTTAAATATGAAAAGTGTCATTTGACGAAAATCTTTTAGCGAGCAGACGGAAAGTTAAGGAAAGGATTATTTGTTAAGCCTAAAAGATTACCTTAAAGAATTTAAAGAATGTTAAAGCAAAATAAATTATTACTGAGATAGAACAGAATCGAATATATGGGTATTAAAAAAAATAAATAAATAAATAAATAATAATAAATTCAATTAACGATGAAGTATAAATATTAAGATCTAAATAATTTTGTTGAAACATGATTTATTATACCAGCTACATGAACTTCTTTAAGCTTTTAAAATAGTGACATACATAAAAGCATTCTTAGATATGTATGTAGTGAGTACTAGAACTTAGGCTTATAATATGGACTTAAAAAAGCTTTTTATCAAGCCGAAACAAAATCATGGAGTATGACTTGTGTGTTCTACCGGCTATAACTATATGTCATTAATATAAATGATCGGTGTTTGTGTTTGCTTAATCCCTAAACGGAACAAGCTTAATATAATTCTCAAATTTAACATACTGTACAAATCTATGAAAAACAAATAAACTAAATAAATTTAATTAAAACATACCTATAAGAAACACATAATTTGATAGTTAACTTTCAAAGTAAAAAATTAAAAAGTTATACTAATTAGCTCAATACAAGTAACATAAGTCATTAAAATAATCAAAACAGATGTTTGCAAATAAAGGTTAGAAACGTAAGTAGCAAAAAAGTTGGGTGTGCGTTAGAAAGAGGGACATTCAATTAACATACCACCTGCATTTCATAGACGCTCGTGTATAGAATCGCATAAAGGAGCGTGTTTTAATATAATAATATAAGCAGGATCGCTTTCCCCCTATAGGCTATAGCACTTTCACCCTCTAACACTTACTCCCTCTAGCACTAACCCTCTCTTTATCCCTCTAACACTTTCCCCCTCTTACACCTTCCCCCTTTAACATTCCAATCTAAATCTGCAAGTCTCAATACTCTTGTTTAAAAACAATGTTTTCATCTTGCTGCTGCTGCGTAGGAAAATTCCCATCCCTTGCTTACATAACCCTCACGAATGTTGTTGTTGCTTTTGATCATAAGAATGTGGCCTACGAATGTACTGCCCTTTGACAAGCGTACTTCAAACAAGCACAATCTTGTCTCAACCCTTTTATCCTTTGGATCACTGGTTTTCACAACCATTCGTTTTTTCATAACATTCGTTGTTTATGTTTTGCCTGCTGGTGTGAAAGGCAACGCACCTCAAACAGGCGCCCTCTCGACTCTCTCTTATCTACTTATTCGTAGTTAAGAAACCTGCGCACAGTTGACTCTCTCTCTCTCTTTTATCTACTAACTTGTAGCTAAGATACCTTAATAGTTTCAAAGGCAATGTACTTGGCTCACTGATCCTCACGGACGGTGATATCTATAACATATTAGCCAACTAATGTACTTGACCTTTGACTAGCGCACTTCAAGCATGCACAAACTTGTCTCTAAGTCTTCTAACACTTTCCCCCTCAAACACTATCCGCCTCTAATACACATACTCCTTCTAACACTTTCCCCCTCTAACTCTTTCCTCCTCTAACATATTTTAATCTTAATCTACAAGTATCAATACTCTTGTTTAAAAACAATGTGTTGATCTTGCTGCTGCGTAGGAAAATTTCCATCCCTTGCTTACATAACCCCCCACGAATTTTGTTGTTGTTGTTGCTGTTGACCATAACAATGCAACGTACATCGAACAAGCGCTCGCTTTTCTTTATTCTCTATCCTTTCTTCCTTTGCACACTGCTCCTCATAACCATAAGCATTAATTGTTTATGTTTTTCCTGCAGGTGTGCAAGGCAACGCACGTCAAACAGGCGCCCTCTCGACTCTCTCATATCTACTTATTCGCAGCTAAGAAACCTGCGCACAGTTGACTCTCTCTCTTTTATCTTCTAACTTGTAGCTAAGAAACCTTAATAGTTTCAAAGGCAATGTACTTGGCTCACTGATCCTTTCGGACGGTGATATCTTTAACACATGAGTCAACTAATGTACTTGACCTTTGACTAGCGCACTTCAAGCATGCACAAACTTGTCTCTAAGTCTTCTAACACTTTCCCCCTCAAACACTTTCCGCCTCTAACACTTTCTCCCTCTAACACCTTCTCCCTCTATCCTTTCTTCCTCTTACATATTTTAATCTTAATATACAAGTATCAATACTCTTGTTTAAAAACAATGTGTTGATCTTGCTGCTGCTGTTGCTGCGTAGGAAAATTTCCATCCCTTGCTTACATAACCCCCCACGAAGGTTGTAGTTGTTGACAATAACAATGCATGTGTGCAGAGCAACGTATTTAAAAACAGGAGCACACTTGACTCTAACAATAATTGGTTAAAAAGTTAAACCTGATCCTGTCATTTTCACAGCCATAAAGATCAATGTATTGATCCTGCCGCTGCTACTGCTGCTGCTGCTGCGTAGGAAAATTTTCATCTCTTGTTCACAGAACCCCAGTACATCGAACAAGCGTTCGCTTTTTCTCTATTCTCTATCCTTACTTCCTTTGGTCACTGGTTATCACAACCATAAACATTCATTTTTTGACGTGTGTTGCAGGTTTATAATGCCACGCACGTCAAAGAGGCGCCCTCTCGACTCTCTCTTATCTATCCTTTCTTCCTGTGCACACTGCACCTCATGACCATAAACAGGTTTACAATGCCACGCACGTCAAAGAGGCGCACAATTGACTCTCTCTTATCTATCCTTTCTTCCTGTGTACACTGCACCTCATGACCATAAACAGGTTTACAATGTCACGCACGTCAAAGAGGCGCACAATTGACTCTAACACTAGTTAGGTAAATAACCAAATCTGTTCCTCTGATCACTGCTTTCACAGATGCTGCCGGTAAAGTGGTGGGCTAAGAATGTTAATCCTTTGTTCTCCACCTTAGTCTTATTAAAGCGGGCACGATCATGAAAAAAAAGGGTCATAAATTATCATATTGAAGGGGCGATAAAAGGGTCAAAAAAAGGGGGGCGATAAAAGGGTCAAAAAAAAGGGGGCGATAAAAGGGTCATAAAACTTAATGGGGTCATAAATTGTTGGCATCCCTTTGGGGTAGAACCGGCAGTTCCCTACTACTGCTCGTGTATAGAATCGCATAAGGGATCGTGTTTTAATATAATAATATAAGCAGTATCACTTTCACCCTCTATCCTTTCCCCCTCTAACACCTTCTCCCTCTATTACTTTCTCCCTCTAACTCTTTATAATCTAAATCTACAAAAATCAATACTTTTGTTTAAAAACAATGTGTTGATCTTGCTGCTGCTGCTGCTGCGACAGAAAATTCCCATCCTTGCACACATAACACCCCCACGAAGGTTGTAGTTGTTGTTGTTGTTGACAATTACAATGCACGTGTGCAGAGCAACGTATTTAAAACTGAAGCACACTTGACTCTAGCACTAAATGGTTAAATAGCTAAATTGATGCTGTCATTATCACAGCCATACAGATCCATATTTATGGCTTGCTTGTCAAACAGGAGCACACTTTACTCTAATACAAATTGGTTACATAGCCAAAACTGATAGTGTGAACACTGATTTTCACAACTTGACACCTGATTCCTTGCCCACAAACCCACATGAATGTTGTTGTTGTTGTTGTTGTTGGCAAAAACAATGTATGTTGTGGCTTGCTTGCACGTGTTCAAGGCAACGCACTTAAAACAGGAGCACACTTGACACCCGATCCTATGATCACTGATTCTCAAGGATGCTGTTGTTGATGTTGCTCTTGACAATAACAATGTATGTCGTGGCTTGTTTGCAGGGGGTAAAAGACAACGCACGTGCAAACAGATGTACACTTGACACCAGATTCTATGATCACTGATTCTCGCAACCATAACAATGCGGCATAGGAATGTCATGCCTTTGTCCTTAATGCCTAGTCTAATTAAAGCGGGCACGATCATGGGAAAAAAGGGATATAAATTATAGTATTGGGGGGTAATTAAAGTGTCAAAAAAAGGGTCATAAAATTTAATGGGGGTCATAAAACTGTCAAAAATAAAAAGTCATAAATTGACACAGAGCCGGAAATTCCCTACTACTGAAAAATCTGAATCTACTAAATGAAATTCGTGTGGAATAATATATTCTGTTGATTGAAGTTCTATTGAAGTTGTTCCTTGAGATTTTATTAAACCTTGGCCTATGCCTTGGATGTGTATTATTTTTCTTCTTGAATTTTGAATTCACTGAATTTATCTATTTGGAATGTGAGTTTATTTTCAGTTGAATGATTATAAAAAGTGACAAATATATTAAGACTGTAATTGAAGGAATGGACCTTTGCATTTACTGGTTGTTTCCTTAAGGGGTCTGAGAGTTTTCCGGCGTGTTTTGCGCCATTCTCACATTGTTTCTATTATTACTTTGGTTGGAATTACCTCGGCCTTTTCCTCGATTTTGGCTTCGTCTTCCTCCACGGTTATAGTTACTATAGTTGTTGTTATTACCGCCTCGGTTGTAATTGTTGTGGTTGTAATATCTGCCACGATTATAAACTCGGCCTCCCCTATTATTGTTGTTTGCACCTCGTCGATAATACAGGACAGTGTTACTTTGACCTGTTATCTCCGTGCAACTATTGACAAATTTAGAAACGTCATCATTCATATTTGTGAATATGCCTGCCTGCATGATAAGTTTTACCCTATCAATTGAACAATTTTGGGTCATAGCTTTTACAGCTTTTGTAGTGCTGTATTTGTTTGCAAGTGATTGGCTTAGACCTGCACTGATATAGGCGCCTTCAAGGGCCTTTGCCAGTTTTTCCAGCTCTTGGGTGTATTGGTTAGCCGTTTTATTTTTCTATTGCAGATTAAGAAGCTTAGCAGATACAACTTCTAACGATTCTCCTTTTACTGCTTTTGATAGTTGCGAAATGATTGCAGAAATTGTCTGTTCATTACTTATTAAATTTCTCGCATGGCCTTTTAGCTTTGTTTTTATAAAGCTTAGGGCTGTTTGCTCATTTGTGCCTTTTAAGGTTTCTAATAGATTCAAAGAATCTAGAAAACTTTGTAGATTTTCTGGCTTACCGTCAAACTCTGGTATCAGAGATGTGACTAGCTTGATAAATTATACAACTGTATGTGCCATTTTAGAGATTGTTATTATTTCCGGTTTGGTTTCGATTGGATCGTTTTACTCTAGTGTATCAATGTCACTATCAGATTCAGCGTCGCTTGGTTGAATTGATTCGTTTAATTCTTTTAATTGGTCGGGATCAAACTCCGCCAATTGGTTTAGCCTTTCTGGCATGTTTATCTGAATATGTCGCCTATTGGTGACAGTAATCAATCTTGTGTTTAGTGATTTTATTACCCTTAAATATTTAATATTGTGCTCAGATGTGAATTTATTTTCATAACTATTTACTAAGGCAACTATATTATTGTATTCCCTTACTAATATTTCTAAATGGTTTTTTAGTGTTTCCGCTTTTATAACTGCCTCCATTTTTCTATTATGACGATTATTCTCTTCTAACTCTTTTTTTGCATTCTTAGCACTTTTAATGTTTTTAGCAATAGCTGCTCCACCAGATGCCATTCCTCCTAATGCACTGAGCGCTGTATTGAGTCAGCTTTATGACGATTTTCCAGATCTTTATGTTTTGTATAGGCTTTATCGTGTTCTCTACAAGCGGCATCCAAGGGATTTATTCCTTTGTCCCCACGTGCTAAACGTGCTTAAAGCTTTGTACCTGGACCACAAAACTGATATCCCGGTATGTGTAGCTCAACTGGAAAGGAGTTTATTATTTTATTAACAATATCTCTTCCTAGGTAGAGTCGTGGCTTGTAACTAGTAGTTTTATTAAAGCGCAACACCATTTTATTTGTTGTTTATTCTTCAATGAGATTTTAGCAAGTAACGATCTACTTAACCCTCTAACTGGCAAAACTCTAATAGTGAAGCAAAAACATCCATATTTATTTTTTAGGGTGATTTGGTCCACCTTAACTCAAATTTGAAGTCAGATTTGTGATTGGTTGCGTCAGGTTGCGCACAGGTAAAAAATAAAAATGACCGCCTCAAGACGGTCATGCCGGTTAGAGTCAACATAAATATTTGTATACGTTTAAATTTTTTTTTATTTTTTTTATTCTAAACTTTGTATTTGGTTAAATTATAACATATTGTGATCTAAATTTCATTATAATAATAATACGTTCAAGTTTTTATTGATAAAACGGTTGTTTTTTTACATTTATGGTTTATGATAATCTAAAACAAGTGGAAACGTTGCAGTCGGACGCAACCGACTGCGGCGTACTCGATACCAGAATTAAAACCGGTAAAAAGAGGCCTGAATGCAAAGGGGTACGGATGCGGCAGGGGTTTACGCTGCCTTAAAGATTCTCCGATGCAGAAGGGGATGCCACCGGCTATCTTCATACCAAATTTGGTGACTCTAGCTCAAAGTTTGTAAAAGGTGGGGAAAGGGGGGTGGGGGGCTGGGGCGGTATGGGCGGTATGGGCGGTATGGGTAGTTGTGGCATCAAAATTTTTGTTGCAGATCTTTCTGAAATGTCAATTGCTATCTTCATACCAAATTTGGTGACTCTAGCTCAAAATTTGTAAGAGGTGGGGAAAGGGGGGGCTGGGGGCGGTTTGGGTGGGCGTGGCATCCAAATTTTTGATGCATATCTTTGTAAAATGTCAATTGCTATCTTCATACCAAATTTGGTGACTCTAGCTCGAAATTTGTAATAAGTGGGGAAAGGGGGGCTGCGGGCGGTATGGGTGGGCGTGGAATCCAAATTTTTGATGCAGATCTTTCTGAAATGTCAATTGCTATCTTCATACCAAATTTGGTGACTCTAGCTCGAAAATTGTAAAAAGTGGGGAAAGGGGGGCGAAATGGAGGGCGTGGCTCCAAATTTTTGATGCAGATTTTTGGGGGTCGTTGCCAGCTATCTTCCTACCAAATTTGGTGGCTCTAGCTCCACAACTCTGGAAGATACACGCATTCCCGTTTTTGACGAAGCGTTGGGGTGGATGGGGGCGGCTGGGGCAGTATTGGTGGGCGTGGCATCCAAACTTTTGATGCAGTTTTTAGAAGGTCATCATAACCTATCTTGGCACCAAATTTGGTGGCTCTAGCTCAAAAACTGTGGGAGATAAAGCCATTTATGATTTCAAAATGCGGGGGGGCTGGGGGCGGAATGGGTGGGCGTGGCTCCAAAACTTTGATGCAGTTTTTGGGGGTCGTTACCAGCTATCTTCCCACCAAATTTGGAGGCTCTAGCTCCACAACTCTGGAAGATACGAGCATTCCCGTTTTTGACGAAGCGTTGGGGCACATGGGGGTGGCTAGGGCGGTATTGGTGGGCGTGTCATCCAAACTTTTGATGCAGTTTTTGAGGGGTCATCATCACCTATCTTGGCACCAAATTTGGTGGCTATAGCTCAAAAACTGTGGGAGATATAGCCATTTCTGATTTCATAATGCGGTGGAGCTGGGGGCGGAATGGGGGGGCGTGGCTCCAAAATTTTTGATGCAGTTTTTTGGGAGTTGCTAGTAGCTATCTTCTTACCAAATTTGGTACTTCTAGCTATAAGGATGTGCGAAATATGTGGATTTATCGGTTTTGAGTTATCGAATTTATCGATTTGTCAGCCCCCCAGTTATCGTAGAACCCCCATCTTGACACTTTAATTTACTATCCCATAGATAAAGAGATTTGGAAAGTTTCAAGTCTCTAGCTTGAAGGGTGTGGAAAAAAGTTGCGTTCATACAGACGGACAGACGGACAGACACCATGACGGACATTGCACAAACTCAATATACTCTTTACCTTCGGTATCGAGTATAAAAACAAATCTCTTGCTGAGGAAGTGGCAAAAACTTACGAGTTGAGAGTAGGAGTATTATTTCCAAAAATTCAGCGAAATGGTAGAACACGTTCTTTATCAATTGTTCCTCGTGCATTTAGATGGTCCGTAATAAACCAAATTCATGAATCAATAATGCACTTTGGCCCAATATCTCAATGTCCGGTTAGTCAACTTATTCTAAGT
Source organism: Scaptomyza montana (assembly GCA_018904305.1). Taxonomy (NCBI): domain Eukaryota; kingdom Metazoa; phylum Arthropoda; class Insecta; order Diptera; family Drosophilidae; genus Scaptomyza; species Scaptomyza montana. The sequence continues at coordinate 19,969 of JAEIGR010000129.1, read as the reverse complement.
TTAGTCGAATTTGAGTCTACCAAATTTGTTCAGCGGTTTAGGCTAAAAAAATCTACATGCAAAATCATTCTTGCAAGGATTGTAGATCAATTGACTTGTTATAGTAATAGGTTCTGCCAGGCTTCGTCCTTCTGCTTCCACGTAACGGCGTCGCTCTTCTTGCACTCTAAAATATGCTGATGCGACTCCAATAGTTCCTCCAACAAATGCCCATCAGAAAGCGAAAAGTTTTTCCCACGGAACCGTTTGCATTTAGGCGTGTTCATTTTAATTTTATATTTTATTTATTTAAAATATGCAAAATTTGCCAGTCACCAACCAAAACAAAAACAAAAAACAGCTGAGCCGCTCGCTATAAATGGCAACGCTGTGTATATATGTGGCAACGCTGTTAAGGCGATAGTTACTTATCGATGAAAGGTTATTTTGGCTTTGAGAAAACCAAATTGTTTTAAATTATGCGGCAGTTAGCTAAACGAAAATTTAACCGGACATTGAGATTTGGGGCCTTAGAGTGGGAGAAGAGATTAGATATGGCTTATGACTACTAGTGGTTCGATAATATGTCTAAGAATATTCGAAAGTTTGTTGAAAATTGCATAACTTGTAAAATGTCAAAGCCTCCATCCAATACCAAAAGTAAATACTCCATGGCACACTGTTCACATCGACATAACTGGAAAGTTAAGTGGCTAATATGATCAAAAAGAGTATATCATCGTCCACGTAGACGCCTTCACTAAATTTGTTTATCTAACTCACACAATTAAAATTTATGAGAAAAATTGCATACAGGCTATGACGTCAGCCATATCTTTTGTTGGAGTACCAAACCGCATAATAGCGGATCAGGTTACATGTTTTGCCAGCATTAGGTTAAGAGAGTTTTGTCCAAAGCAGAAAATAAAATTGCATTATATTGCTACCGGTGCAAGTAGAGCTAATGGGCAAGTTGAACGAACTATGAGCACCTTAAAAAACTTATTACCTGCAGTTGAGACTAGCAGCCGGTCTTGGCAACATGCATTAGGAGAGGTCCAGTTAGCCTTAAACTGTACGGTTAGCCGAGTGACAAAAGCAAGCCCATTAGAATTGTTTATTGGCAAAAATTTTTTATTGGGTTTGCTTCCACCCTGTGATATGGTCATGAGCTTGATTTGGCTGAAGTAAGAGCACTAGCGGTTCAAAATATTTCAGCTGCAGCAGCATATAGCAAGGCGCGATTTGATAAAAACAAAGCTTAGGTTGTTGGATATTAAGTAGTGTAGTGTAGGTTCGTTGCGGCTTTGATTCGTTGTGGCTTTGATTCGTTGTGTCTTAGATTCGTTGTAGCTTTGGGAAGTATCGCTACGTTGTAGTGTTGGGAAGTACCGTTTTAGCGTAGCGACAACGGCGTGGCGTTGTGTTGTGGTTTGGTAAAAGACACAAAGAATAAGTGTGCGACACAGGACAGTTGCGTTTAGAACTTCCGTGTGAGTGAAACTCGCTGCACTAAAACAATGTCGGAAAGTAATAACAATGTTCCAAAATATGCAACAAACTGCTTCTTACTGAGTTTTATATATCATGCAAATACACACTACACCTGAACTTATAAAAGAAAAACGTTACATAATGTAGTTTTTTTATGCATATAGTGTTCATGCCTGAATAGCTTACTAGGTTCGTGATGAATATTATGTTAGTGAAGCTTTGTAGTTTTACTATTTGCACACTAGGGTGGACCTGTATTTTAATCATAACAATTTTCTGCAGCGATATTTTTTTATTTTTTATTTGTATTTTTCTTTTCTTTTAATAAACTAATAAAATATGTCTGTCTGCTGCTATGCGAATTGTCAAGTCCGCGCAAACTCTAAAGTGGGTTTTGTCTACTGCTGGATGTGCACAAATGCTGCTCATGAGCAATGTGCTGGCATTAATGGCCGTGTCTCAGACCTCTTGAAGGTTACTAATTTAGAGTGACCGTGTTGGTCATGTTTGGAGAAAAAAAGACATTGCAAGCTTTATAGAAACTCAACTTGGCTAGAGGGCGTTTTCTGCCAGTTGAATAAACTGTGTGAAAAATTCTCATCGGTTCAAACAAACCTTAACGAGAAAAATCTCGTACAGGATTCTCCAAAGCGTAAAAAGGCCAACGTTGGGCAGTTATCGGGCTCTGTGATGTCGGAAAATACTCCAAACGCTCCGATACCACAGTGTAAAGTAAATAAAAATCTTCATGTCCCTCCTACTAAAATTATCGAGAACTTAGATGATATACCAATAACTCCCATGGATATTGTGTTATCTGATCCCGATCCTTCGGTTCCTTTGGTAGTAATCAAACTTGTAATTTTAATTATGCTCTTCATAACCCTTTTCGTATTCTGTGTTCTATTTATAACGATCTTTCCCACTTAATACACAGTGCCACTCCTACTTGCTCTATTAAAAAGTTAGTTTTGTGTCATTTTTCTACATGTTCGCGATCATCGTAAACGCACGATAAGTGGAGCGCCCCTCGGTCGGATGAGCGGGAGGTGGGTCGCTTTATGCGTGGGTCCGCGCGTTAACAAGCCGGTGCTTGGTATCGTTGGGCCACTTGACTGTACTGTTCGTTAGTACATCTAAGTCCAATAATAATAAAAAAGAGCCAAATATTCAATTATCCGAGACTGAGTCTTCCAAACCAGCCTCAGTGGAGGATATAATTAAAAAATTTGTTGCTGTTCCACCTAAAAAACAAATATTTGTTTCAAGGCTTCCCCCTGATTTAACATCAGATGATGTCAAGGTCTATATCAAGGCCAAATCGAATGCCAATTTCACGGTGGAGAAATTCAAATTTGCTTATAATCGGAACATTTCGTCTTTTAAAATCAGTGTTTCGAATCAAGATTTTTGAACTATATGCTGCAAAGAATTTTGGCCAGAACACATAATTGTGAAAGAGTATACTGCAAGGAAAAAAAATCGATTGTATCTACCCTTCCGGTGGTTGGTTCTAAGGTAACTCTCCCAATTACTGATAGTTCAAAAAACTAACATCCTCCTTCTTACTTGGCTATCAGAATGTAAGAGGTCTTCGTAGTAAACTCACTAGTTTATACCTTAATAGTCTTTCTTTCCCTTTCCATGTCATTGCCTTTACTGAAACGTGCAAGACATTCTCAATTCCGAAATTCTATGTAGTACATATTCCATTTACAGAAAGGACCGTACTCTTCGGCGTGGTGGTGGAGTGCTTATTGCTGCGAATGTAGACTTTCCTTCTGAAACAGTCGTATTAGATAGTTCTTTTGACATAGAGTTAATTGGTGTAAAGCTAAATATTTACGGTATTAACATTTTTATCACTTGTTCGTATAAACCTCCTTCCTCTGATCTCTCTATATATGAGACACATCTATCTGCTATTCATTCTGTCTCTGCCTTGCTTTCTGATCGCGATTTTCTTGTAGTTCTTGGTGATTTTAACATTGCTGAAGCTACTTGGATTTCTTGTCCTGACTCTGGTGCGCTGACTCCCACGGCCCCGAATGAATTTTTAATCGACCTACTTGGGATGTCATTGAGTCAAATTAATGCTATCCCAAATTCTCTTAATAAAATGCTTGATCTGATTTTTGTTTTGGATTCATCATCTTCATCCGTTTCCCGTTCCCAGCCTATATCTTATCCCGAAGACTTATAGCATCTTACGTTGGAGCTGTTGATTAATTTACCTTCCCGGACGCGTTGCAATATCAAGATGCCTTTGAGTCGAGTTCGTCAATTTCGGAAAAGTGATTTTGAGGGACTCGCTCTGCTTTTATCCCAAACTGACTGGTCTCCCCTCTACGAGTCTGACGACTTGGACGTGGCAATCAGTATTTTTATAATACCTTACATTCTTTATTTGATTTATGTGTCCCGGTTGGTAAGCTAAACAGGTCTAACAAACCTGTGTGGTTTACCCGAAAGTTGACAATTCTCAAAAATTGAAAATCTAAACTCTACAAGAGATTTAGAAAAAACGGCTCATCGGTGGCCTATTCTGCATACTTGATTGCTCGTGCCAGTTTTGATATCTTAAATAACCAATGTTATAAGAATTACCTGACTCGGTGTAGATTACAGTTTCAGCAGGATCCATTGACTTATAGCTCATTTCAATCTCAAGTCGATTTGCCTTACCCTTATCGGGCTAATGGCGCGAATCGCATCTTTGGACTGAAAATCACTGAAAACTCACTTTTAAAAAATCTACATGTTTTGAAACCTATTTTTTCACCAGGACCTGACGGAGTGCCAAGCTGCGTGCTTAGACACTGTGCTCATGGTCTTTTAAAGCCGTTGCTCAAGCTGTTTAACTTGTCCCTGGAGTTAGGCTCATTTCCACAAATTTGGAAAGAGTCATTTATTATTCCTCTCCATAAAAAAGGAAACAAATCTAATGTTCAAAATTATAGGGGTATCTCCAAGTTGTCTGCTATTCCTAAGATATTTGAAAAATTAATAACCTCCCATCTTCAACACCTATGCAAATCTATTATTTCACCGTGCCAGCACGGATTTATGAAACAAAGATCTACTACCACTAACTTGTTAGAATTTTCTTCATTTATCTAGTTAGTTATCAAGGGTTTTCAGGACAAATTGCAGACTGATGTTATTTATTCTGATTTTAGTAAGGCTTTCGACTCTGTAGATCATCGTCTCCTAATACATAAACTAGAGCTCTTGGGCTTTTCCAATATTCTAATTCTTTGGATTAAAGACTACCTAACTCTTAGAACTCAGAGGGTTTTATTTAAAGGGTCCGTTTCCAAGACGGTTCAGGTCACTTCAGGCGTTCCACAGGGTAGTCATCTTGGTCCTTTGTTATTTATTTTGTTTATAAACGATCTTCCATCAGTTATAAAGTTCTCTCGGGTTTTGATGTACGCTGATGATGTAAAATTATGCACGTCGGCTGCAACTCCCTTGCTGCTCAACAGCTTCAAAGAGATTTAGACAACTTTCAAATGTGGTGTAGAGTAAATTTTTTAAAATATTAATTGCATTAAATGTAAAGTAATGTCATTTTTTAGATATTTGCCCTTTTTTAATATATATTTTCTTGACATTGAATAGGTTGACGATTTGGGCATCGTTATAGACCCAAAGCTTAAGTTTGTCAAGCATATTTCTTCAATTTCCAATCGAGCATCTGGTGTCTTGGGGCTCATTAAGCGCTGGTCGAAGGAGTTTAACGATCCCTACTTAACAAAAACTCTGTATACTTCTCTTGTACGACCGATTCTGGAATATGGATCTTGTATATGGTTTCCGAAATACGAAATTCATCAGAATAAAATAGAATCGGTACAAAAACAATTTCTGCTCTTCGCACTTAGAGGTCTTAACTGGGACACTGACAATAATTTGCCGTCTTATCGTAGTAGACTTTTACTAATAGATCTTCCCTCTCTGAATGATCGTAGAATAATGCTATCATTTTCCTTTTTTCACAAATTAATTAATGGTGAAATTGGATTCTTCTGAATTAATTAACCAAATTAACTTTGCTGTTCCTATTAGAAATACTAGAAATTTTGTACCTATATCTCTTCAAACTTGTAATTCTAATTATGCTCTTCATAACCCTTTTCGTATTCTGTGTTCTATTTATAACGATCTTTCCCACTTAATACACAGTGCCACTCCTACTTGCTCTATTAAAAAGTTAGTTTTGCGTCATTTTTCTACATGTTCGCGATCATCGTAAACGCACGATAAGTGGAGCGCCCCTCGGTCGGAAGGGCGGGAGGTGGGTCGCTTTGTGCGTGGGTCCGCGCGTTAACAAGCCGATTCTTGGTATCGTTGGGCCACTTGACTGTACTGTTCGTTAGTACATCTACGTCCAATAATAAAATGAGGGAATAATGGTAAAAAAAAAATAAAATGTAAAGTTGCTGTTAATAGTTATTCAAATTGTATGTTTGTATTATATATGCGTACACTACAAAAAGTTCTTTTTACAATGGACCCTCGTATAACGAAAGTTTCGGATAACGAACACAATCTTTGCGGAAAAAGTTTCTCTTAACGAACGAAGTTTCACACAACGACCAACGAAAAAGGGGGAAATCTTAAATGCATACAGAGCTTGCAAGAAAAAGTTCACACTTTCAGGCTCTCCGAAATATATCTGTTTCATTGGGACATAATAAAACAAGTGAGAAGGCTCTAGTCAGGAGAGCCCAACTGGAAGATACCACGAACCCAGTTGCAATAACTAACTAGCTTTCGTTCGTGAAGGTCGTGTTTTTGCGTGCTCCCAGTAAATTATCTGTTTTCTTGTGATTGTGAACGGTGTTCTCATTGGTAACATTTGTAAACATTTAGTAAAGTGATCGCTAGTGTACTTTGTATGTATTTACGTGTATAGCTATAAAATTGCCGGCTTATTATTTGATTTTAATTTGTGGTCGAACAGCCGCTGCAAATTACAGACAACACACGTACATCCATACATACTTATATTTGCTTTTGTATATTCTGTAATTTCGTCTGCTAACGCCAAGCACTTTGTCTATTTTCTTGCTCTCGCTCTCCATTGTCAGTCCTCCCCCGCTCTCGACCGCTCTTATCAGTCGTTCTTGCAGTTATAACTGCTTACGCGCTCACGCACTCTCGCCTAAGCGCTCTTTTGATCTTTACCGTTTTATCGTGCTCTTTGCATTGATACGTTTTAACTTATACATACCTGCACCCTACCTTTTTTCGTTAAAGCATATTACTTGCATGATGCTTGTCTGTTGCAGGGAAAATTGCAAATTGGTTGGTTCAACCAACCAAGATTTTATTTTGTGTGGTCTATGTGACAACATCATCCACATGAAAGGTGTTGGCCTTACAGCCAAAATCAGGGAATGTCTGCTTGCTGACACAGGCCTTAAATGGTATTGTGGGTCTTGCAAAGAGGCGGTGAAAGAGTCTACGCAATTTATGAGGAAGACTCACGAAGGCTTTAAAAGTATTCATGTTGCTTTTAATAACCTGCAAAAGTCTTTCGAGCAGCTAGAGTCCAATTTCAAAAAAGGCAAAGGGATAACTGAATCCCCGAAGCGTAAAAAGACTTCGGGACCTCATCCAATAACTGACCCACCTGTCCTGCCCACTAAACCGCTTCTGGTGCCTAGCAATAATCCCCCCATGGGTACTATTGCTAGCTCATTAATTTTATTTAACTCCCCGGCAAGGAATCTTAACAATAACCTTGCCACTAACAACATAATTTGTGATTCTATAAGTGAGTCCTCCGGTCCAACAGCTAGTGTGCCTATTGGTTCTACTGGCGTTACAATTGGGGCACATAAGCCTCTGGTTGTTGTGCCACTTAATAAATTTGTTTTTGTTTCTAGGCTGGCATCCGATACGTCATCGGATGATGTTGCAGCATATGTAAAAAGTCAAATCGATTCCCCACTTATTGTTGTTGAAAAGTTTAAATTTAAACATGCCAGAAGTATATCTTCTTTCAAGTTGGGTGTACCGCCCGAACTTTTTTCGACAATTTGCTTTGAAAAGTTTTGGCCGCCGCAGCTTGTCGTTAAGGAGTATACGAATAGGCGAATTAACAAAAATAATGGTAAAAGGATCAATAGTACACCGCCTGTTAGCCATCCTGTTGCCTCCACCTCAGCGGCAAAAAACTAACTGAAGTAATTAGCTTGGCCAATCAAAATGTTAGAGGCCTTAACACTAAACTGGCTAAATTATATATTAACATCTTATCTTTTGAATCTCAAATAGTTGCACTCACTGAAACCTGGTAAAAACCTGATATTTCTGATTATTCCATTTTTCCTTCTAAATAGAACTTGTACAGATGCGATCGCACTTCCCGCAAGGGGGTGGTGTTCTCATTGCTGTTGACTCCTCTATTTCCTCTGAACAGATTCTTTCTCAGCATCTTCCGGACATAGAGTTTTTATGTGTTAAAAAAGTACTAAACGGTCGTTCACTTTATGTTACTTGCTCTTATATTCCTCCTCATTCTGATATTAACATTTACTCATCCCATCTGAGTGCCCAGCAACTTGTTTCGTCATTTTTGAGAGATATGGACAATCTGATAGTGGTTGGTGATTTTAATCTGCCACATGTTGTATGGTCTGTGAATGACACATCATCGGCGGTATTACCAGTCACTTCTGATGATTTTATCGATGGCCTACTGGAGTTAGGCCTATCGCAAGTTAACAGGGTGCATAACTGTAGTGTTAGAATGTTGGACTTAATATTTGTTTCTGACTCAGATTGCAGTAATGCTAATAGAATACCCCCTCCGGAAGATACCTACCATCCAACCTTAGAACTATCCATCGAAATTCTTAACCTTAGTTCAGTATCTAATAATACTTTAAAAACACGTTGCTTTCGTAAAACTAACTTTACTAAATTAAATCATCTTCTTCAGCATACTAATTGGTCTCGGCTTTATTCTTGTAGTGATATAGAAACTGCTATTGCCATATTTTATAGGACCTTAAATTCGCTTTTAGATATTTGTGTTCCCCTCACTTGTTCTTCAAGTGATAATAGACCACCTTGGTTTACGAGGGAACTATCGCAATTGAAAAACGCGATGACAAGATCATATAAAAAATTTAAAAAATTGGGAACTACCTTAGAGTTATCTTCGTATTTAGTAGCAAAATCTAGTTTTCTTTCTGTTAACACATCTTGTTATAATAATTATCTTAATCGTTGTAGACTAAACTTTTCACGTGACCCTAAACAGTTTTATAAATTTGTTAACTCTAAACGTAAGTCTTCTTGCTTGCCATCCTCAGTATACCAAGATGATACAAAAGCAAGTTCTGATCAGGCAGTAGCCGATCTATTTGCTGAGTATTTTCAATCAGTATACTCATCGAATATGTATAGTAGTAGTAATTCCTATCCTTTTCAAGTTCAAACGTCAAATTGCATAAATGTCCCAGTAATTACTGAGTCTACGCTCCTGAGTGAATTTAACTCTATTAAACCTGGTTACTTGCCTGGTCCTGATGGAGTGCCAGGTTGTATTCTTAGATATTGCGCGGATTCTCTTTGTGCGCCATTATATAATGGGTATGGGTAGTAATCGGTATGGGTAGTTGTGGCATCAAAATTTTTGTTGCAGATCTTTGTGAAATGTCAATTGCTATCTTCATACCAAATTTGGTGACTCTAGCTCGAAATTTGTAATAAGTTGGAAAGGGGGCTGGGGGTGGTATGGGTGGGCGAGGCATCCAAATTTTTGATGCTGATCTATGTGGAATGTATATTGCTATCTACATACCAAATTTGGTGACTCTAGCTCGAAATTTGTAATAAGTGGGGAAAGGGGGGCTGGGGGCGGTATGGGTAGTTGTGGCATCAAAATTGTTGTTGCAGATCTTTGTGAAATGTCAATTGCTATCTTCATACCAAATTTGGTGACTCTAGCTCAAAGTTTGTATATGGTGGGGAAGGAGGCTGGGGGCGGTTTGGGTAGGCGTGGCATCCAAATTTGTGATGCAGATCTTTGTGGAATGTCAATTGCTATCTTCATACCAAATTTGGTGACTCTAGCTCGAAAATTGTAAAAAGTGGGGAAAGGGGGGCGAAATGGAGGGCGTAGCTCCAAAACTTTGATGCAGATTTTTGGGAGTCGTTGCCAGCTATCTTCCTACCAAATTTGCTGGCTCTAGCTCCACAACTCTGGAATATACACGCATTCCTGTCTTTGACGAAGCGTTGGGGCAGATAGGGGTGGCTAGGGCAGTATTGGTGGGCGTGGCATCCAAACTTTTGGTGCAGTTTTTAGGGGGTCATCATCACCTATCTTGGCGACACATATGGTGGCTCTAGCTCAAAAACTGTGGGAGAAATAGCCATTTCTGATTTTTAAATGCGGGGGGGCTGGGGGCGTAATGGGTGGGCGTGGCTCCAAAACTTTGATTCAGTTTTTTTGGGGATCGTTAACAGCTATCTTCCCACCAAATTTGGAGGCTCTAGCTCCACAACTCTGGAAGATACACGCATTCCCGTTTTTGACGAAGCGTTGGGGTGGATGGAGCGGCTAGGGCAGTATCGGTGGGCGTGGCATCCAAACTTTTGGTGCAGTTTTTAGGGGGTCATCATCACCCATATTGGCACCAAATTTGGTGGCTAAAGCTCAAAAACTGTGGGAGATATTTAAAATGCGGTGGGGCTGGGGGCGGAATGGGGGGCGTGGCTCCAAAATTTTTGAAGAATTTTATTTTAGAGTCACCAAATTTGGTATGAAGATAGCAATTGACATTCCACAAAGATCTGCATCACAAATTTGGATGCCACAACTACCCATACCGCCCCCTGCCCCCCCTTGCCAACATTTTACATACTTTGACCTAGAGTCACCAAATTTTTAAGGAAGACAGCTTGTGGCATCCCCATCTGCATCGGAGAATCTTTTAGGCAGCGTATACCCCTGCCGCATCCGTTCCCCTCTGCAGTCAGGCCTCTTTTGCGTCCGACTGCAACGTTCCACTTGTTTAATATTTAAACTCGATACCGAAGGTAAAGAGTATATTGGTTTTGTGCAATGTCCGTCATGGTGTCTGTCCGTCTGTCCGTCTGTCCGTCCGTATGGTTGCAAGTTTTTTCCACACCCTTCAAGCTAGAGACTTGAAACTTTCCAATTCTCTTTATCTATGGGAAAGTAAATAAAAATTTCAAGATGGGGGTTCTACGATAACTGGGGGGCTGGCAAATCGATAAATTCGATAACTCAAAACCGATATATCCCCATATTTCGCACATCCTTTCAGCTAGAACTACCAAATTTGGTGAGAAGATAGCTACTAGCAACCCCCAAAAAACTGCATCAAAAATTTTGGAGCCACGCCCCCCATTCCGCCCCCAAACCCCCCCGCATTTTGAAATCAGAAATGGCTATATCTCCCACAGTTTTTGAGCTATAGCCACCAAATTTGGTGCCAAGATAGGTGATGATGACCCCTCAAAAACTGCATCAAAAGCTTGGATGCCACGCCTACCAATACTGCCCTAGCCACCCCCATCCACCCCAACGCTTCGTCAAAAACGGGAATGCGTGTATCTTCCAGAGTTGTGGAGCTAGAGCCACCAAATTTGGTAGGAAGATAGCCGGCAACGACCCCCAAAAGTCTGCATCAAAGTTTTGGAGCCAAGCCCTCCATTTCGCCCCCCTTTCCTCACATTTTAAAATTTTTGAGCTAGAGTCACCAAAGTTGGTATGAAGATAGCAATTGACATTTCAGAAAGATCTGCATCAAAAATTTTGATTCCACGCCCACCCATACCGCCCCCAGCCCCCCTTTCCCCACTTATTACAAATTTCGAGCTAGAGTCACCAAATTTGGTATGAAGATAGCAATTGATATTTTACAAAGATCTGCATCAAAAATTTGTATTCCACGCCCACCCATACCGCCCCAGCCCCCTTTCCCCACTTATTACAAATTTCGAGCTAGAGTCACCAAATTTGGTATGAAGATAGCAATTGACATTTTACAAAGTTCTGCATCAAAAATTTGGATTCCACGCCCACCCATACCGCCCCCAGCCCCCCTTTCCCCACTTATTACAAACTTCGAGCTAGAGTCACCAAATTTGGTATGAAGATAACAATTGACACTCCACAAAGATCTGCATCAAAAATTTGGATGCCACGCCCACCAAAACCGCCCCCAGCCCCCCTTTCCCCACCTTTTACAAATTTTGAGCTAGAGTCACCAAATTTGGTATGAAGATAGCAATTGACATTTCAGAAAGATCTGCAACAAAAAATTTGATGCCACAACTACCCATACCGCCCCACCCCCCCTTTCCCCACCTTTTACAACCTTTGAGCTAGAGTCACCAAATTTGGTATGAAGATAGCCGGTGGCACCCCCATCTGCATCGGAGAATCTTTAAGGCAGCGTAAACCGCTGCCGCATCCGTACCTCTTTGCATTAAGGCCTCTTTTTACCGGTTTTAATTCTGGTATCGAGTATGCCGCAGTCGGTTGCGTCCGACTGCAACGTTTCCACTTGTTTATTTTTTATACCCTTCACATGTGAATCAGGGTATATTGACTTTGTCATGAATCTGTAACACCTTAAAGGAATGATGGGAGACCCCATAAACTATATATCAAAATGATCAGGACGAGCTCAGGAATTGATTTCCGTCTGTCCGTCCGTCTGTCCGTCTGTCAGGGTGTCCGTCTGTCCGTCTGTCCGTCTGTCTGTTTCAACACGATTTCCGGCCAAACTGCTGAACCGATCTTGATGAAACTTTCACAGATTGCTTAGATCATGTCGGGTTTGTTCACTATGAAATTTCATCCCGATCGGAGCATTCTACGATATAGCCACCATATAAATTTACCATATCATCACGATTTCCGGCCAAACTGCTGAACCGATCTTGATGAAACTTTCACAGATTGCTTAGATCATGTCGGGTTTGTTCACTATGAAATTTCATCCCGATCGGAGCATTCTACGACATAGCCACCATACAAATTTATCATATCAACACGATTTCCGGCCAAACTGCTGAACCGATCTTGATGAAACTTTCACAGATTGCTTAGATTATGTCGTGTTTGTTCACTATGAAATTTCATTTCGATCGGAGCATTCTACGACATAGCCACCATACAAATTTACCATATCGTACTACCAATTGTTGTCTCTGTCGTGCAGTTTCAAGTACCTACATGTCAAAGTGTTGTTGTTGCACACGAACAAGTAAATGACGCTCAAGAGTAAAAATATTAGCGAAAAATTACCAACAACTACACAGAAACATAAGAGGGGGGTGCATTGATTTGGCTGTGTGAAGGGTATCATAGTCTTGGCATAGCCAAAATTAACAATGCGCCACTATGTTATTTTTTTTTTATTGTTCTAATTTGACTTGCTTATATTATTTTTTTTCGCATCACATTATTTCGGCTTGCTCAGGTTTGGGTCGCAAGCGCAATGTGAAGTAGGCCGCACCGGCCCCTTCACAAAGAATTATATATATCATTTATTTTTATTCATTTTTATCTATCATATGATATTTATAGTCTAAAGTCGCAAAGGAGCGCATTGCTGATTTAATTTACTCGTTTGTATTAGATTTATAATTGTTAAGTCGCAAGAAGCGCATCGTTTGTTTAAATTGTAGGTATAGTTTTGTTAGACACAAGGAGTGCGCAGTATGGATAGTTAATAAACGCAATGAGCGTAAAAGAGTTAGATTTATTGAATGTACATATTTTGATTGACGCCTAACGTCTGATGATTTAAATATAACCACCCCAGAACGCAGAGTCGCAAGCTGCAGCGCGCCAGCTGCGATCATCGAATCCACCACGGTCACGAGCGAGCGTGGGGAGTAGCAAAACTACAACGTGGGCCGATGCCGGAGCGTGGGCGAAGGAGTTGCGATTGATGTATGAAAGTGAGCGGACGTGTACGCGCTTAGAATATAGTTAACGAGAAGAGATAAGGTAAGAGAGGATAGTTCGCCATAGTTCATATATATAGGTATATATATATGCAGTTAGGTTTAGGTTTAGGGTTCATTGTACGTGTAATCTTTGATAGAAACTAAATAAATTAGTCACCGGCAAGTCCGTGACCCAGTGGAGTGCAATTGCTGTGTGTTTTCTTTCGTTCTATTTCTTTGCTTTGGTTTTTGTACCCGCGCGTACGCGAGTCAAGCTGAGTCGTTTTATACTCTGGCCGCTGAGTGTGCCAGCCGTCGCGTTGATGCCGACGCCGGCGTTCCCCCTTCCGACTTGTAAGCCGCACGCGTTAAAGTCTCACCAAAAATATATAAATTTTCTTGTGAGGTATACCTGGCCAGGCTGAGTTAATACCCTGGCTAAATTACTCCTTTACAAGTGGCGCCCGAGCAGGGACAATAATGTGCAAAGGTGTGATATAATCTGGTATTAAAGCCCCAGAAATATCACCAACAAGTGTGGAAGTGAAGTGCATAAAAGTGAAGTGCGGGTATACCCGGCGATACCCTTCTTTACAAGTGGCCAGCGAGAACGGTTTTCGAGCGTGGTTTTGTGCAATCGTCGCGGCACAACGAAAGTGACCGATAAAAATAACTGTTCGCGTTGGAGACTGTGTATTAGTGAACACCTGCGGTGCAACGAAAGTGTTGGCAAAGTGCAAGAGCGGTTAACTAACGGCGTGACAATAGCTGGTACAGGGCGCTACAAAAGTCGTGGTCGCGACGCACAGTGGGCTTTGACCGCGAAAGCTGGGAAATCAAAAGTGGCTATTGTTTGAGATCGGAGTTGTCCCATCGGTTCTGGTCGAGTGACGAACTAACGTGAATTCCCCGCACAGTGGGCCTCAACCTTTGACGCGTCCAGTGAAATTGGAAAAAACAAAAATTTTTTAATTTTTTTTATCGTGGAAAAAACAAATAGAACAACCGCGATAAACAGTAACAAGTAAACGCGGATCAAAAAAAAAAAAAGGAGAAAAGTAATAAAAGAAAAAAAACTAAGAGAAATTTTTTATTATTACACTGAGGAAAAAATAATTTTTTTTAATATTTTTTGATAAGTGTAATAATAAAGGAAAAAATAAAAGAAATTTTTTTACGATTACACTGGGAAAAAAAGAATTTCGTTATACCAAAAAAAAAAATTTTTTTTGTAATATTAATAATAATTAAAACGGCGGCCGCGACAAACATTGGCAAGTAAAAACAAGTGGAAACGTTGCAGTCGGACGCAACCGACTGCGGTATACTCGGTACCAGTATTAAAACCGGTAAAAAAGAGGCCTGATTGCAAAGGGGTACGGATGCGGCAGGGGTGTACGCTGCCTTAAAGATTATCCGATGCAGATCGGGATGCCACCGGCTGTCTTCATTGCAAATTTGGTGACTCTAGCTCGTAATTTGTAAAAGGTGGGGAAAGGGGGCTGGGGGCGGTATGGGTGGGCGTGGCATCAAAATTTTTGATGCAGATCTTTGTGGAATGTCAATTGCTATCTTCATACCAAATTTGGTGACCCAAGCTCAAAATTTGTAAAAGGTGGGGAAAGGGGGGCTGGGGGCGGTATGGGTGGGCGTGGCATCCAAATTTTTGATGCAGATCTTTGTGGAATGTCAATTGCTATATTCATACCATATATGGTAACTCTAGATCAAAGTTTGTATAAGGTGGGGAAAGGGGGGCTGGGGGCGGTATGGGTGGGCGTGGCATTCAAATTTTTGATGCAGATCTTTGTGGAATGTCAATTGCTATCTTCATACCAAATTTGGTGACCCTAGCTCAAAGTTTGTAAAATGTGTGGTGGGGGGGGGGGGGCTGGTGGTGGTATAGAAGGCGTGGCATCCAAATTTTTGATGCAGATCTTTGTGGAATGTCAATTGCTATCTTCATACCAAATATGGTGACTCTAGCTAAAAGTTTGTAAAAGGTGGGGAAAGGGGGGCGAAATGGGTGGGCGTGGCTCCAAAACTTTGATGCAGATTTTTGGGGATCGTTGCCAGCTATCTTCCTACCAAATTTGGTGGCTCTAGCTCCAAAATTCTGGAAGATACACGCATTGGATACAAGCTTGGATGCCACGCCCACCAATACTGCCCTAGCCACCCCCATCCACCCCAACGCTTCGTCAAAAACGGGAATGCGTGTATCTTCCAGAGTTGTGGAGCTAGAGCCACCAAATTTGGTAGGAAGATAGCTGGCAACGACCCCCAAAAGTCTGCATCAAAGTTTTGGAGCCACGCCCTCCATTTCGCCCCCCTTTCCTCACATTTTAAAATTTTTGAGCTAGAGTCACCAAAGTTGGTATGAAGATAGCAATTGACATTTCAGAAAGATCTGCATCAAAAATTTTGATTCCACGCCCACCCATACCGCCCCCAGCCCCCCTTTCCCCACTTATTACAAATTTCGAGCTAGAGTCACCAAATTTGGTATGAAGATAGCAATTGATATTTTACAAAAATCTGCATCAAAAATTTGTATTCCACGCCCACCCATACCGCCCCAGCCCCCTTTCCCCATTTATTAAAAATTTCGAGCTAGAGTCACCAAATTTGGTATGAAGATAACAATTGACACTCCACAAAGATCTGCATCAAAAATTTGGATGCCACGCCCACCAAAACCGCCCCCAGCCCCCCTTTCCCCACCTTTTACAAATTTTGAGCTAGAGTCACCAAATTTGGTATGAAGATAGCAATTGACATTTCAGAAAGATCTGCAACAAAAAATTTGATGCCACAACTACCCATACCGCCCCACCCCCCCCTTTCCACACCTTTTACAACCTTTGAGCTAGAGTCACCAAATTTGGTATGAAGATAGCCGGTGACATCCCCATCTGCATCGGAGAATCTTTAAGGCAGCGTAAACCCCTGCCGCATCCGTACCTCTTTGCATTAAGGCCTCTTTTTACCGGTTTTAATTCTGGTATCGAGTAAGCCGCAGTCGGTTGCGTCCGACTGCAACGTTTCCACTTGTTTATTTTTTATACCCTTCACATGTGAATCAGGGTATATTGACTTTGTCATGAATCTGTAACACCTTAAAGGAATGATGGGAGACCCCATAAACTATATATCAAAATGATCAGGGCGAGCTCAGGAATTGATTTCCGTCTGTCCGTCCGTCTGTCCGTCTGTCCGTCTGTCCGTCTGTCAGGGTGTCCGTCTGTCCGTCTGTCCGTCTGTCTGTTTCAACACGATTTCCGGCCAAACTGCTGAACCGATCTTGATGAAACTTTCACAGATTGCTTAGATCATGTCGGGTTTGTTCACTATGAAATTTCATCCCGATCGGAGCATTCTACGATATAGCCACCATATAAATTTACCATATCAACACGATTTCCGGCCAAACTGCTGAACCGATCTTGATGAAACTTTCACAGATTGCTTAGATCATGTCGGGTTTGTTCACTATGAAATTTAATCCCGATCGGAGTATTCTACGACATAGCCACCATACAAATTTACCATATCGTACTATCAATTGTTGTCTCTGTCGTGCAGTTTCAAGTACCTACATGTCAAATTGTTGTTGTTGCACACGAACAAGTAAATGACGCTCAAGAGTAAAAATATTAGCGAAAAATTACCAACAACTGCACAGAAACATAAGAGGGGGGTGCATTGATTTGGCTGTGTGAAGGGTATCATAGTCTTGGCATAGCCAAAATTAACTATGCGCCACTATGTTTTTTTTTTTTTGTTATTGTTCTAATTTGACTTGCTTATATTATTTTTTTTTTCGCTTCACATTATTTCGGCTTGCTCAGGTTTGGGTCGCAAGCGCTATGTGAAGTAGGCCGCACCGGCCCCTTCACAAAGAATTATATTTATCATTTATTTTTATTCATTTTTATCTATCATATGATATTTATAGTCTAAAGTCGCAAAGGAGCGCATTTCTGATTTAATTTACTCGTTTGTATTATATTTATAATTGTTGTTGAGTGCGCAGTGTGGATAGTTAATAAACGCAAGGAGCGTAAAAGAGTTAGATTTATTGAATGTACATATTTTGATTGACGCCTAACGTCTGATGATTTAAATATAACCACCCCAGAACGCAGAGTCGCAAGCTGCAGCGCGCCAGCTGCGATCATCGAATCCACCACGGTCACGAGCGAGCGTGGGGAGTAGCAAAACTACAACGTGGGCCGATGCCGGAGCGTGGGCGAAGGAGTTGCGATTGATGTATGAAAGTGAGCGGACGTGTACGCGCTTAGAATATAGTTAACGAGAAGAGACAGAGTTTAAATAAAGATAAGGTAAGAGAGGATAGTTCGCCATAGTTCATATATATAGGTATATATATATGCAGTTAGGTTTAGGTTTAGGGTTCATTGTACGTGTAATCTTTGATAGAAACTAAATAAATTAGTCACCGGCAAGTCCGTGACCCAGTGGAGTGCAATTGCTGTGTGTTTTCTTTCGTTCTATTTCTTTGCTTTGGTTTTTGTACCCGCGCGTACGCGAGTCAAGCTGAGTCGTTTTATACTCTGGCCGCTGAGTGTGCCAGCTGTCGCGTTGATGCCGACGCCGGCGTTCCCCCTTCCGACTTGTAAGCCGCACGCGTTAAAGTCTCACCAAAAATATATAAATTTTCTTGTGAGGTATACCTGGCCAGGCTGAGTTAATACCCTGGCTAAATTACTCCTTTACAAGTGGCGCCCGAGCAGGGACAATAATATGCAAAGGTGTGATATAATCTGGTATTAAAGCCCCAGAAATATCACCAACAAGTGTGGAAGTGAAGTGCATAAAAGTGAAGTGCGGGTATACCCGGCGATACCCTGCTTTACAAGTGGCCAGCGAGAACGGTTTTCGAGCGTGGTTTTGTGCAATCGTCGCGGCACAACGAAAGTGACCGATAAAAATAACTGTTCGCGTTGGAGACTGTGTATTAGTGAACACCTGCGGTGCAACGAAAGTGTTGGCAAAGTGCAAGAGCGGTCAACTAACGGCATGACAATAGCTGGTACAGGCCGCTACAAAAGTCGTGGTCGCGACGCAACAGTGGGCTTTGACCGCGAAAGCTGGGAAATCAAAAGTGACTATTGTTTGAGTGCGGAGTTGTCCCATCGGTTCTGGTCGAGTGTTGAACTAACGTGAATTCCCCGCACAGTGGGCCTCAACCTTTGACGCGTCCAGTGAAATTGGAAAAAACAAAAATTTTTTAATTTTTTTTATCGTGGAAAAAAAATAGAACAACCGCGATAAACAGTAACAAGTAAACGGGGAATATTTTTTTTTACCCAGTAAAACAGTTTGATACCGCGGATCAAAAAAAAAAAAAAGGAGAAAAGTAATAAAAGAAAAAAAACTAAGAGAAATTTTTTATTATTACACTGAGGAAAAAATAATTTTTTTTTAATATTTTTTTTTTTGATAAGTGTAATAATAAAGGAAAAAAATAAAAGAATTTTTTTTACGAATTTTTTTTTGTAATATTAATAATAATTAAAACGTCGGCCGCGACAAACATTGGCAAGTAAGACAAGTGGAAACGTTGCAGTCGGACGCAACCGACTGCGGTATACTCGATACCAGTATTAAAACCGGTAAAAAAGAGGCCTGATTGCAAAGGGGTACGGATGCGGCAGGGGTGTACGCTGCCTTAAAGATTATCCGATGCAGATCGGGATGCCACCGGCTGTCTTCATTGCAAATTTGGTGACTCTAGCTAAAAGTTTGTAAAAGGTGGGGAAAGGGGGGCTGGGGGCGGTATGGGTGGGCGTGGCATCAAAATTTTTGATGCAGATCTTTGTGGAATGTCAATTGCTATCTTCATACCAAATTTGGTGACCCAAGCTCAAAGTTTGTAATAAGTGGGGAAAGGGGGGCTGGGGGCGGTATGGGTGGGCGTGGCATCCAAATTTTTGATGCAGATCTTTGTGGAATGTCAATTGCTATATTCATACCATATATGGTAACTCTAGCTCAAAGTTTGTATAAGGTGGGGAAAGGGGGGCTGGGGGCGGTATGGGTGGGCGTGGCATTCAAACTTTTGATGCAGATATTTGTGGAATGTCAATTGCTATCTTCATACCAAATTTGGTGACCCTAGCTCAAAGTTTGTAAAATGTTTGGTAAGGGGGGGGGGGGTCTGGTGGTGGTATAGGTGGGCGTGGCATCCAAATTTTTGATGCACATCTTTGTGGAATGTCAATTGCTATCTTCATACCAAATTTGGTGACTCTAGCTAAAAGTTTGTAAAGTGGGGAGAGGGGGGCGAAATGGGTGGGGCGTGGCTCCAAAACTTTGATGCAGATTTTTGGGGTCGTTGCCAGCTATCTTCCTACCAAATTTGGTGGCTCTAGCTCCAAAATTCTGGAAGATACACGCATTCCCGTTTTTGACGAAGCGTTGGGGGTGGATGGGGGCGGCTAGGGCAGTATCGGTAGGCGTGGCATCCAAACTTTTGATGCAGTTTTGAGGGGTCATCATCACCTATCTTGGCAACAAA